>VWZK01014534.1:12840-110340 GCA_013396935.1 Baryphthengus martii
TTATACTAGGGTAAACCTGAAGCACTGGAATGGTATATTCTACTGTGACTGACCAAGGTAGAAAAGAAAAATAGTGATCATTGCTCTGAACATAGGGGGAAAGAATAATTTAATGCTTTCTGTTATTATGCTAATAGTCAAACCCAGTTAATCTGAAAATGAAGCCAACTCTATGACATTTTTAAAAACTCAAAGATTGTGCTATTTTCAGAGTATAGGAAGCCAAAGGAAATTTACGTTGAATCTGTCCCACTAGTGAACCCTTGTTACATACTTGAAAGGCAAGTAAATTAATGATTAATCATTAACATTTTACAGATAAAGAAAATAAGGCCAAAACGACGTGGATGTAAGAGTTTAGAATCTGGTTTTACATTAAGAGGCCTTCAACGTGTCCCTTTTGTGTACCTCTCATTGTTTCCAAATAGCATAATAAAAACAAGCACTAAGAAGTCATGTTGCCATGAGTTGGAGTCGTGTTGCCACACAACACAGCATTGCATTTTTGTTCATTACTGCTATATAAATGAAAAAGTGTATATCATATTTTGTAATGCAACACGGTGAGACCGTTTAGAATTGTTCAGGTGTGCTTTCTGAGTGTGTGTGCTCACATATTTACATACTGGGATCATGTCAAAGAAAATAGTTCTTGAAAAGGGAGAGGGTGGAATAAGGCATTAGTATTACTGAAGTAACTGAAGTCTTAGAAAAACATGTTAAAAGAATCACAGAACAGTTGAGGTTGGAAGGACCCTCTGGAGGTCATTTTGTCCAAGTCCCCTGCTCAAGCAGGGACACCTAAAGCTGCTTGCCCAGCACTGTGTCCAGTTGGCTTTTGAATATCTCCAAGGATACAGACTCCACAACCTCCCTGGATAACCTGTGCCAGTGCTTGGTCACCCGCACAGTGAAAAAGTGCTTCCTGATGTTCAGAGCAAACCTTCTGTATTTGTGCCCATTGGCCTCTTGTCCCGTCACTGGACATCACTGAAAAGAGCCTGCATTTGTCTTCTCTGCACCTTCCCTACAGGCATTGATAAGATCCCCTCCAAACTTTCTCTTCTCCAGGCTAAACAATCCCAGTTTATCTCAGCCTTTCCTCAGAGGAGAGATACTCCAGTCCCTTAATAGTTTTCATAGCCCTTCATTGGACTCTCTCCAGTATGACCATGTCTTTCTTGTGTGGGGAAGTTCAGAACTGGACACAGTACTCCATTTGTGGCCTCACCAGGGCTAAATAGAGGGAAAGGATCACCTCCCTCGAGCTGCTGGCAGTGCTTTGCCTAAAGCAGCCCAGGCTACCCTAGCCTTTGTTATGGCAAGGACAAGTTGCTAGCTTATATTCAACTTCATGTCCTTCAGGCCCCTGTGTCCTTTTCTGCCAAGCTGCTTTCCAGCTGGGTGGCCCCCAGCATTTATTGACACGTGGGGGTTTTCCTGGCCAGGTGCAGGATTTGGCATTTCTCTTTCAAAGAAAGGCTTTTGTCAGCCCATTTCTCAAGCCTGTCTTGTCTGCATGTTCTAGTTTCCCTCAAACACAGTCAACAATTTTGCTGCCTTAATGGTCTTTGGCTACTTCTAGGGAAAACAAAACCAAACAACAAACCCTCAACCCTACAAAAGCAAACACAACCTTATTCCTCACAAGTACACACTTTCCAAGAAAGGGTGACTTCTAAATCTATAGTTTATTCTTTGACAAAATTTCAGTATGCATTTTTTAGCCTATTGTCAGTCAAATATTTTCCATTCTGAGCTATGGCAAGTTGCTATAATATTGTTGTGTTTTGCTGTTTTCAGCTCATGCATGGAGATTCCCACCTACATAGTACTTGTTTGCCCAAACAGCACGTATTTTCCTGTGCTTAAGTAGGATTAATTACTCTTCCTTTCCTTTGCTTCATTTTGGAATTAGAACATATTGACTAATACTTTAAACGACCTTTTATGCCTGCCTATGAAGAGAACTGCTTTTACTAAGAAAGCAGAGTTTGAAGACAGTCAACACATTTAATTTATTTCTAGTTGACCCTATTGACTATGTTCTTAAAAAGCAGCGCTGTGCTTCTACATTTCTGTGCATCCCTCCATGATCCATTATGCTGTCTCAGTGCCATATGTACATTAATAACCAATGATGGGGAAAAAAAAAAAGAAAAAGTCTGAGTTCCAGGCTGGACTCTAAACTACAGCTTTTCTGAAAGTGTCATGGATCATGGTTAATAGCCTGTGAATCAAAATGAAACCCAATATACTTCACAAGGGAACTCAATAATTGAAGCATCCCAAGAATGTCTAAGTACTGGAGTCTTGAGGTCACTAGAAGTTTCATTCTGTTCTCAGTTTTTACCTGAATAAAAGCTGTCTCCTCCTCCCATCGTATTTTCATGTTGTAACAAATGGTAATCATATTTTAATGCACTGGCTTAGATTATTTTATCTGGCATTTGGAGGGAACAGTGATCTCCCTTTTCTTTCCCTTCCACATCCTAATTTTCTGTGAAATGAGAAAAACAGTCATTTGGAGGCATTAGCATTTCAGCCTGTCTCCAGTACACTTGGCTTGTGGTTGTCTCCTGTCTGTGCCGGACGTCTCACAGGGGCACTGAACGTGTTCTCTGGGTCTGTGAAGCTCGTCTACAGGCCAACTCTGAATTTTCTCCTTTCATATGAGAAGCCCTGGGGGCTCTCTGAAGGATCCTAACTGGTCCCTTAATAGAAGAGCACAATAAGCTGCAACCCTGGGGCTGCACAGGTGGTACTGGGTGGGTATGGGGAGGATGGATAGTCTTGTCTCGGGAAAACAGCAGTCTCTGAAGGATTGTGTGGACTCAGTGCTCTCTGATTGGCACAGGGGATAAATTCTATTCCTATATGAAGGTGGTGAAAAGAGAGTTGACTTTTGCATTGTCCTACTGACAGTAAAAAAACCAACTTGGAATAAAACCATAGGAACCCTAGCCAAATTGAGACCTGTGGGCCTTTCTTGAGTTGCGATCACGGGGCTCCTGTGCCAGGGTTGCCTTGTGTGGTTATCGCAGAACTGGGCTGGTGCAGGGCGTGCTGGCTGATCCAGAGCCCTCAGGGTTAGAGGTAACAAGGCAGCCGTGCAGCCCAGATTGGTCCCATCTCACAGTGGGCAATGGTGTTCCTTGAGGACCGTCGCTGTTTCACCACATCGTTTCACCACATCGTTTCACCATGCTCCTGCAGGCTGCTTCTAGAGCTGCCCTTCCAGCAAGATATCCAAGCTGTGAGGATTTTAGTATGTAGTTGAGAGGATGAGTTTTGTCTTCTCTGTTTTACAGTGGGAGTTTGAACTGGAAGGGCTTGATGACTGAGGAATGCAAATGAGAGAACAACAAATAATTTTTGGGTGAGCACTCGCAGTGAAAGTTTTAGGGTGCCCTAGGGATTGATGACGTGACTGCCCAGCAAAGCCACTGGCTTGATACATGATGGTTATAGATATTCCTTAACCTTGGTAACAATTGATGTTAAAATGCTGAAGGATATGCGTGGGGTAAAAGGAACGTCTGCGCCTCCCATCGGTCCTTTGCATAGGATGAATCACGTTGAGAGTGAAAGCAAGAAATATGACCAAACAAAACTTATTTCAGTAGTTGTTTCATTGTTAGCACATCATTTTTTCTTGCTTTCGCACAAGGCAGAACTGCAGCGTAAAATGGAAGCCACCTTTTCTCGGTTGGCACCATTTGAAGTGCAGCCGCTCCCTCTGCAAAGATATGGTAACAGGAACTTCTCTGAATGCTTTAAATATCTTATAAAGGTGCTTGTATATCAGAAATTGCAGGTAGGATAAATTACCATTTCATGAATGAATGATGAGTGGTAGTGTGGTCTGTTGGTAGTGGCCTTTCAAATGAAACCTTTCTCATCCAGCAGATTGAGGGAGGTTCTCCTCCCCCTCTATTCTGCCCTAGGGACGCCCCCTCTGGAGTATTGTGTCCAGTTCTGGGTTCCCCAGTTCAAGAGGGACAGGGAAATACTGGAGAGAGTCCAAGGGAGGCTACGAGGATGATGAAGGAACTGAAACATCTCTTACGAGGAAAGGCTGAGAGCCCTGGGGCTGTTTAGTCTGGAGAAGAGAAGACTGAGAGGGGATCTTAATAATGCTTACAAATCTCTGAAGGGTGGGGGTCAAGTAGAAGGGGCCAGTCTCCTTTCAGTGGTGCCCTGGGACAGGACAAGGGGCAACGAGCACAAACTGGAACCCAGGAAGTTCGACTCCAACATGAGGAGAAACTTCTTTGCTGTGAGGGTGATGGAGCCTGTACCAGGCTGCCCAGAGAGGTGGTGGAGTCTCCTTCTCTGGAGACTTTCCAAACCCCCCTGGATGTGTTCCTGTGTGGCCTGCCCTGGGTGATCCTGCTCTGGCAGGGGGGTTGGGCTCAGTGATCTCCAGAGGTCCCTTCCAACCCCTAACGTTCTAGGATTCTATACTACACAGTAAAGTTTCCTCCAGCCACAAATCATTCTGGTGGCATCGTGGTCTTTCTGCCCTGCCAACTGGTGTGTGCTTTGGTGTCTGAACGAACCAAGTCTTTTCTCAAATTTTATTGGTTTTGTCATGTTTTGTAAGTAACAGCAATAGTTAGGCTGTAGTGCAATAATAGTGATTACAAGATAAATAGCACAGTGAATTACTTTTTTTGCTTATTTTATAATGGATTGGACAGAGGGAAAATAAAATCCTTTGATTTACAATTACTGGACCCCTACAGCATGAGTTCCTGTGTACTTGATGGAAAGCAAGGTATCTTTTTGCCTTATCAACCAGAAAATAGAAGATACTTAACATATAAACCTTTATTTCATCTCACAGGAGAGATAAACTTGCGCTGTAGTCTGAAACAATTTCAACACTGGCTTAACCTACCTGGGGAAATATTTCATAGGATTTGTTATATCAGGTATAAGTGGGGAACTCCTGTGCTGGGTGGAGTTGCAAAGGATTTGGGCACTTGGCATCTGCAGCGTTTCTAGAAAAGAATGACAAACATACTTGTATTACAAATACTTGATGAAAGAATTGGTTAGTGGTTGTTTTAGGGTACAAATGAAACTTTTATGGCTTTACACTGCTGCTTATGTTGGGCAGCTTATGTAGACTTTGTGGAAGAGCTTGGAATTGTCCTTACTTTGTTCCTGGTAGTCCAACAGTTGCATTTTTTGGGCACTGGAACAGGAGTGCAAGAGAGGAAAGCACCCTCTCCACCAAAGAGCAGCAATGAAGCTGTTGTACTTTCCCTCCCATTCCCCTCTTTCTCTGCACTTCCGTGCTGCTTCCTGCAGCAGCAGCAGCTGCTCTTTGCCAGTATGGTGTCTGTGCTCTTACTCTCTGAACAGACCTGGTGTGCTGGGAGAGAGGCATCTGGACAGGGGATGCGGTTCCTCCCCCCTTGCCCTCTTTCGGGTGACCCGGATGAGCTGGCTGCAGTCAGTCCAGCCAGCTGTAGGAAGGCATCAACTGGCTTTACCTTTTTTCTCTTGAAAGTACATTGCAAAATGAATTGTGCCTGCAGGCAAGGATGTGTCAGCCAGTGTTTAATAAGCCATTGTTGCTGCACGTGACTTATGAAAATGAACAAATAAGCTACTTTCTATATTTGCATTGGATTTGGATCTAGCCATGAAAACTGGAGCCTATGGTCAAAGAGGACTTTAAGTACAGAAGGAATTACCTGGCCGCCTCTGTATTTTGGGGGCTTTTCTCTGGGTAGCCTAACTTTTGTATAGGCACATCTTCTAGAAAGGGCTCTATTCTTGACTGGAAAATATCAAGGAATGGTAAAACTACAATTTTTGTTGGCACCTTCTTCAATGACTAATTAGTATTCCTGTATGAAAAGAGATTGCTTGAGAAGGGAGGAAAAAACGTGGTGAAAATACACCTTTCCACACTAAAATAGCCGCCTTTATTTTTTTTTTTTACATGCTCTTAAATTGTCAAGTCACTTCTTGTTCTTTTATTTGTAAACTAAATAGCTTCACATCTTTAAGTCTTCATTAGTCATTGAATCATTTCTGTGGCTGTCATCACCATCTTTCCAGTTTTTCATTATCTTTTGGAAAAAAAAAAAAAAAAGAAATCTGAACTATGTATTGTTTGCCAGCACATGAGTTTCCACTATTGCTTTTAGAGATAAAATTGCCTCCTTAACGCCTGTGCTCTTTTTTATAGAATTGTGGACCATATTAACTTCTTTCTTCTACTGCATTTCTTTGGGAGCCCAAGCTGATGAGCCTTTGTAAAATATATATTGTGATGATGGGTGCCCAAATGAAAACTTCTCTTGTGTGTAAATGGCTATTTCAAGAACAAAATTAATTGCCAAAACATCTCTCTCTTCTTGTTTGTTTCTTTGTTTGTTTTGTTTTGTTTTTTCTTTTTTTTTTTCTTTTTTTCCCCCCATTGACTCACTCTGACTGACATTGCAGATTAACCAGTGGTCCTAGAATCTGAGGATCTGTGTTCAGGACCAGGCCTGACTGTTTTAAAGCATCTTCATAAATGACCCAATTACAAAACTTTGTGGTCTTTCTCTTGCCAGAACTTTTTAAAGCTCTGATGTAGGGTGAAAACGATTGCAGAGAATTTCTTACCAGGAAGGGTTCTTGGTTTCTGATACGTGACCTGGAAGCTTGTATGAATTTTGTTGTATTGTTGACTGCTACAGTCTTTTCAGAGTCGACGTTTTCAGGATTTTCATCCATTCTGAGCTGTCTGTGTTTTGGTTTTGTTGGTTTTTTCCCTACATGCGCAGCTTACCTTTTGGCTGTATTAAAAAGCTGTTTCTAGACCGAGTTTGAGCATTCCTTGTCTGTGCAATGGCTCGTCTTCCTTGAATTTCTCCCATTGCAAGTCTCTCCTCACTGGCAAATGGTGTCAAGCTGTCATTTATTGATTTCTGGAAAAAAATGAGGATTAGCATCAAGGCTAATTCTGGTCTCTGTGGAGCCTCCCTAGCAGCATCTGGTTGACACCCTATTTACTACATGTGAAGATATGCTAGTTATTCAAATCTTGCTTAGTTTTACTGTATTGCTGTTGTGTGGTCCTAATTTTTTGGTGCTGTGTGAATTGTTCCTGCTATTTTTCATCTAAATGGCTTGTGTAAGGCTTTCTTATTAGCGCTCCCTAAGTGCAAGTAAATCATCAAGAAAATTTGTAATCTCAGCAAAATAATGAAGGCAAGCTGACCCAAGAAAATGGAATTTGGCAAAGATGTAAGTGTAACTGAACAAAGAAGACAATTTGTTTCTATCAATTTTAAAATTACTATATATTCTTACGCTTTAATTCATTATAAGTTAAACTGGTACAAGTAGTTTTGTTTTTTTTACCTTTGTGTTTGTACTGGCTTAATCATCCTTATTTCTCTAGGTCTACCTCCTTATCACTTCTGATACTGGTGCTTGTTTTCTGAAATTTCCGTGGTATCCCCTAAATTATCCAAAGATTCAGTGAACCTTATTTTAATCTTGAGCACAAGCCATCTAGGCCTGTAAATCTAAAAATTTGCCCACAGTGGATCTTTAGCATTCCAAAAGCTGGTGAGGGCTCAGAAAGTTCATCAGATTTGTGGTAGGAAACCTTCCCAGCCAAAATTGAAAGCTTATTATTGAACACTTCTACTTTGTCTGCATTTTTTAATGTTAAAGCACAGGTAGGGCTTCACTCGTCCCTAATGTACATACTAAAGTGTTCCTTCTTTCTTTATTCCTATCAGTTAAAGCTTTCTTTTCCTTCTGATAAATTTTCTGCCTGTCACATTTGTATTGATTGCTACGTGATCTGCTTCCCCCTTTCAACTTGTTAAATATTGCTTTGCTATCTTTGCTTTGCCAATAAACCTGGATGGGCTTTTAGATAAAACTGTCTTCTTTCTTGATGGAAGTATTGCAGCTTTTGGCCATCTCATCTCTTCTTAAAGAGCTTTAAGCTTTGATCTCTCTTTTCCACCTCAAGTTTTTGGTAATTAAGTCTTTTGAGACACCCTTTGAGATGGAGGCCGCCCTCTTCCTTTGGCTGCAGTGAATATAGTCAGATTGTGACCAGTTCATGGAGGGAAATGTTGATTTATAGATTCCCTGTGCCAAAATATGGTTGGAAATGAAGATGTATCATACTGGGTGCGGGCCATGCCTGCTGGTGAGTTGGGACAGGATGCATTGCTGTGTAGAACTGATTATTGTAAGAGATGGGGACTGTCTGGATGTGCTGAGTCAGTGTGTGATAACAATACGCTGTGACCGGAGAGGGAACAGCCTCTTCTGGGTATCCGTGTGCGTCAGCTGCTCAAACAATGCCTCAGTTCCATCAATATGTGCAGTTTTCTGCAGAGACCCTGGATGCAGCATCTGTACTTGTGGCTTGGGTTAATTTTCACAATCAACAGTAGCGATGAATTAGTTGTGTTGATTTGAAGGGCTCAGTGCTCAAGCTACCAAAGTATTCTGCTGGAGGGGGCTGCGAATGGTGGTTAGTACCTGGCTGTAGGCCTTACCCTGCATGCCCAGCTCGGGATGCCACACATAGGAACTCTGCTGGGTCAGGGCTCAGAGCTCAGGTCCAGCCAGATGAAGAGCTACATGTGCGATTGGGAATTAACATCTGGAGCAGAGCTTTTTCAGGGAAGGTTCAGCCACAGCCAGTAGAAAAGCCAGGTGGCCATCGGGGGGCACCAGAACAACAGTAATGGGTGGGAACTGCTCTTCAGCGAGCCCTTCGTGTCTACTTGGTGCAGTCCGGGAAAAAAACAAGTTTGAGGAGAGGAGGAAATTTCTTCCAGTTCCTAAATCAACATAATTTCCTCAGTAATACTGCCAGTTTTGTTTTGAAGACATGAACTGTTAATTCACGCTTGCTATAGTTTATTTTTTGTCTCCCACATTCCAAGCTGTACTAGCTCATTGTTTCTTGCTTGCTTTCTCTCTCTCTTCCTTTGTATAAAATTATATATTGCTTACAAGGTTTAAACTGGAAATTTGTTCTGAATAAGATATTTTGAATAATTATCACTGAGAAGTCAGTATCTGTCATGAAATACGAAAATGCTTGTGAAGCTTTTACCGTTCTCTGCTGCTTGGGCATTTGAGTGTCCTGTGTGGGGTCTGAATCCAGTAATGGTTGAGGAGTTGCCACATAGTTTTTAACAACAGTTGAGTATTGGGGAATTTTTTGTTGTTTGGTTTGTTTTTTTTGTTTCCTGAGTGATAATTCAGCTGATGGTTAATTGCTCTCTGTGAATTTTAGCATGGGTAAATATTGTATAAGAGTGACCACAGGCTACTGGTAAGTCACCGTGTCAAAGTATCTTGGGCTGCTCCTTGACCTGTCCACACAAGAAAATGGGAGGCAAGTCATATATTTCCATTTAAAAAGAAGACTCTTGTGTTGTCTACTGGCAAAAGCTTCTTCCAAATCTCCCGAAATTCCTCTTGCTAATCTTTGATGAAAATTCACAGTATTATCGTTTAATATTGAAGGTATTGACTCTCTTACAGTACAGACATGTTTTCTGTTTTACATTTGCCTTTGATAGTTCCTCAGTGGTAATGGGATTTGGTCCCAGCGTGCTTTCTGAAAGACAAGGCTGAACCCAGATCTGGCCTTGCTTGGCCAGTGCTATTGGAAAGCATTGCCCAAGTTATCCAGAGTCATCTGCCATGATCAGAACCCAAAGCTGTCAGGGACTTTCAGTGGTACGAGTGGTCTTCCTTTGTCATCTCACTGATTTGCTGGCCTCGAAGTCCCCATTGTTGGCACACAATCAGAATGTGGGGTTTGGTTATAGCAACACACAATTAAATTTGTAAGTGAAAAATTTTGCAAATAGTATTTCTGACAACCTTGACCAAAAAATCAGACAAAAATGAAATGAATGTAGCATTTAGACATCTGGAAAAGACACAGAGACTTGATGAAAGCACTCCTTGCCTGAAATCGTGTTTGTTTTTTTTTTCTTGCTAAGTAATTTGGTCTGAAAAAGATACTACTTTGCTATGCAAGTCTTGCTTTTTTTATATCCCTAGACCATCATAGTCACAGACTACTAGAAAAACAAGTGTCTTTGTGAAACATCTGACTTTCCTCAGGCATCTAGGAGCATCTGGAAATTCCCACTTTTTCAAGTTCACTAAGCCTGTCTGAGGTCTTCTAAAAATGATGAAAAAAAGCTGTTAATCCTACTGCTGCTTAACTTAAAATTGGGAAGCCAGAACTTAAATTTGTGCAGTTCCTGAATTCATACACAAGATGGTGATCAAACGCAGCCCAAGTTATGTGCTCTCTTCTGCTTCCCAAAGTTACAGTTGAAGGTGGAGAATGAAAGCCCGCGAGACTGATTTGCCTGCTGAGCTTTAAACCTTTTTTCTCTGTCTATGAATGATTAATCTATTCAGCAGAATCCTTTTCAATATTAAGGTAGAAGTGAAAGTATTTAGTGGTATTCCTAAATTCATATATCCTGTTGAAACTGGGATTTTTAAATCAGTGTTTAGATAAACACGTAGGAAGTACTTCTGTGTGATCATGAATATTTGTCAAATATCCAGTAACTTCAAACTGAGGTTGGTGTTGTTTCCACAATACAGGAGTTCAGATATACCAGTTCTTAAGATGGTTGCTACAGACTGAAACTCAGTGTCTGAAGGTACAAATTGATTACCAGTGGTTAATACAAGGTAGTAATGGAAGAGAGCGAGCACTACTCTGAAAAGATGATTGCAGATTTTTCTAAGATTAAAAACAAACTAAGGAGAAACCATTTCCTTACTGCCCACCCTGAAATTATAAAAGCTACTCTAATCCTGTACCTTGGGAATGCTACTGGCTTCAAAGGGAAAGATTGCAGTATGTATTTTGGATTCTGTAACTGGAAAAATGCATTCCACTGAAGAGAATCAGTCAAAAATATTCATTTTACTGAAAAAGCAAATGTCATTTTCAAGAATAGAGGCTGATCAATGAACTTAGGCAGATTAGGGATGTTGGGAAAGCTGGTAGGTAAAAAATATCCGTGGTGCAGTGTTTAGGTAGTGTAAGGAGAATGTATGACATGTACAGCGGCATCTTACAGTCGCACAGCACACGGGACTGAGTTATAGCCAATACAGGCCAATTGCATAGTTCAGATCAACAGCTGAAGGAAGGAGAGTGTGACATCAATAGTAATTCTTAATAGCTGGGAACCGTGTTTTTATCCTCTGAGTAAGTCTGTAAGTAAGGCAGCAGGAGCCAGTCTCAGGACTAGCGCTCAGCACCACCCTCATGCATTCGTGCTTCCTCTGGCAGGGTTAGCAGCTGCTGGAGCCAGCTCTCCTGTGGCTCCTGTGTGGGAGGAGGTCCCACGAGAGACAGCGAAAGATACACTGCTGGGGAGCCACCTTCCTGTGTGGAAAGATGGAGGGGATCTGATGGTGCTTGGAGCAATGGCATGGCTTAAATTGAGAGTCTTCATTTTTGCCTTCCTGAGCAGAACACAGATGCTCAATGCCGAGGCCTTATCCCAGAAGCTCAATAGAGACCTCCCTTGGGCGATAACCTCAAGTTAATTCTTTGAGATTCCTCCAAGGCAGGCAGTGAAGGCAAAGATCATCAGTGGTTAGGAAGCTGGATAACAGTAAATAAGTATCTGCTCACAGGCCGTATCAGGGTTAAAAAGAGTAAAAGGAAATTTGATGCAGCTACAACATGTTTTACACTGGTGATCCATGTAGCAACGAGGAAACGCGTGGAAAAGCAAGATTCCAGACAACTGAGTAGATGATATGATTCATACACTGACTTTTCAACTCAGCGCTCAGCCTGGTTATAATGAGAATCATCTGAGGGAAGGAAAATACCAGCAGTTTGAAGCTTGTAGGCAGGCAGTAGCCTGTAGCGATGCTAGATGCAGAGAGTCAATTGCTCTGTAGCGTGTTGGAAAGATGGAGGTTGTGGTAGGTACTAGATGGAGTTTTTTAGTTTGCTTTGTTTTTTTGTGTTGAGTTTTTTTTTGGAGGACTTTGCTGTAAGTCTGACTTGTTCTGCATGGATCCTGCACAGCTGCACGTGTACACTTGCATACATGTAATATATGCATGCAATGAATCTGTGTCTACATGAGAAATGAATCTTTGCATGTACACATGCAAAGATTGGCAGAGGTGCACCAAGGGGATTTGGATGCGGTAAATTTATAAAAACTGGCTCTGAATGTAGAAGGGAAATGGTGTCGGGAGAGCTGAGGCACGCCCTTAGTGTGGTGTTAGCACGTATTCTCACAACTGTTCTTGCTTAAAAATGGCTCTTCCTCAAACAGAATCAGAAATACAACCCTTACGTGGTCTCATTCCGTGCATTTTAAGTTTTTGATCTTCAAGAAGTTAACATGTGATGGGATAATGAGGAAGAAGCATATGTGGGTTTAATCCCAGTCTGAAGTCCCGTTTCAAGTCCATGCCAGAGGAACCTCCACCCTGAAGATGAGAATTTTCTAATGATCAGTATGCATATGTGGGACCTATGGGATGCTCTTGGGATCAAATGCAGATGAATTCTTACAGAGAGAAAGCTATTCAAAGCACATGTGCCCACCATTTGGGTGAAAGTTGTCAACTCTTTCTTGTCAACCACAGAAAAGACTTCAGAGCAGTGGCAGTGCCGTACAAAGTCAGAAGGTGGCTGAATCCAAGTGCTCTCAAGACCTAGGAGCATTCCTCCTTTTCCAGCCCATTAGGTGTGAGGCCACTGTGGTTGCCTGTCCCCAGGTCCAGTGAGTACACACGTGCACAGGTGCGTGCACACACTATACGCACAAAATGCACACAGCTGGCAGCACAGACAACAGTGTCTTTACTGGCACCTTCATAAACACAAATAGTCCTACAGGCTTGACTTTTCAGCTGATAAGGACTGAAATGTTGTGGTGTAAATATATGCGCATTATGGTCTCTTCTTCAGTAGCTGGTCTTAGAAATTGAGTCTCTCCAGTTGCTGACATCTTAGTCTGCACCTACTCAGACCTCTTATCCTGCCAGCTGGCTTGGCCATCTTGAAGTTCATAGAATCATAGAGTGGTTTGGATTGGAAAGGACCTTAAAGATCATCCAGTTCCAACCCCCCTGCCATGGGCAGGGACACCTCCCACTAGAGCAGGTTGCTCAGAGCCTCATCCAGCCTGGTCCCAAACACTTCCAGGGAGGAGGCTTCACAGCTTCTCTGGGCAACCTGTTCCAGTGTCTCCCCACCCTCAGAGTAAAGAACTTCTTCCTAATGTCTAATTTGAATCTCCCCTGCTCTAGTTTAAAACCTTGCCCCTTGTCCTATCCCCACAGGCCCTTATAAAAAGTCCCTCCCCAGCTTTCCTGTAGCTCCTTCAGGTGCTGGTGGCCACTCTAAGGTCTCCCTGGAGCCTTCTCTTCTCCAGGCTGAACAGATCCAACTCCCTCAGCCTGGCCTCCTAGGGGAAGTGTTCCAGCCCTCTGATCATCTTTGTGGCCTCCTCTGGACCCTCTCCAGCAGTTCAATGTCTTCCAGACTTACAGTTGAGAGCCCCAGAATGGGATGCAGTACTCCAGGTGGGGTCTCACGAGAGTGGAGTAGAGAGGAGAATCACCCCCCTTGACCTGCTGGCCATGCTTCTTTTGATGCAGCCCAGGTGGTCCTTGTGGGCCACTAGTGTTCATACATTCACATAGAAGAAAGAAATAGGATTTAAGAAGAGTAAAGGACATCCTGCAGTGATCAAGTGCAGAGTTCAGCTGAGTGCTGGCCTCTAGATTGTCGATCTGTTTGTATCTGACTGCCCTGCTTATCTTCTTTCCCCTCTATTTTCTCACACCTTTTCCTCCCCAATCCTCCTTGACCTCTCTCTAGTCACACCTTTGGTCCTTCATCTAAGTATCCCATAATGTTTTGTACAGAACTAGCATTTTCTTTCCTCTGTATCCCACAGCAATTACTGTACCCCTCACCTGGCATTCTTGAGAGAATGTGTCGCTTACTACTTTTTGTGGGTTTCACACTAGAGGCAAGTGTCCTCCTCTCATAGTCAGAGGAGTAGTCAAAATGTTGTGTTCCATTTTCACTGCGCAGGTTACTGGGGTTCCTCTGCTGCTTGTTGTTTCTCTGATGCTTGCTTGGTCTTCGTGTTCTCTGTAGTTAGCCTTTAATCTCATCACCCAATGCACGTTCACCGTGTTAGTCACTGGAGGAGCATTTGATTCCCCTTGTTTCTGCTTGTACTCTGGCTCTCCTCCCTCTGCACTGTCACCAGTGCAGCTCTTAGGCCCATCCAGCAGTTCCATAGCCTAGAAACAGCAGAGGAATGTGAATTTTAGATATCTTTGATTTAAGATAATCCATCTGTGTAGATTTCATCTTACCTTGCTTTAGCCATCTAAACTCAGGCAGAGGTCTTCCACTGAAGCCCATGGAAGAGGAGAGAAGCTTTTCCAAATTGAGCCAAACTGTCTTAGATGCCTACTCTAGGGTGAAAAGAATCACTTTTTAGATGTGCTACTTTTTCTCTGTTAATAAAAGACAAAGCCTAAGTGACTGCCTTAGGCCAGGTGTCTAACTTTTAGACTGCTAAAATGATGGGAGTTGGATCCTACTGTCTACATTTCTTGCTTAACACTTCCTCTCAAGCTATTACCGTCCTTATGTGTGAGACTAACACAAATAAGCAACTACCATCTGTAAGCAATGAAGACCCTGATGGAAAAATACTGTCAATGGTCAATATATGGAACTGAGACTTGGGAAGTGTCGTTTGTCTTACTGATACGTGTGACATAAAGAAGATGAAGTGACTAGGATTTGATTTTCTGTGATCCCTCACGTCCTCACTAAGTCTTCACCACCAGAAAAGTTCACAGCAGTCAGCAGCCCTAGGTGTGCACTGTGAGTGTGTGGGGTGCACAACCCTAGCGCTTGAGTTCAGTTCTGGTTCCTCCAGGAAGGAAACCACTTTGACCCAAATAGCAGTGACTTTCTGGGTATTCTGCAAGAGTATTTGCAAGACAAATTTGCACTAAAAATGCCCTGTCCTGCTCACTCACTAATGCACCTGAGTGATGTCTGATATTGGCATAGACTTGTGGTTAAGATCTAGGTCATTATTTCCTTTCTGTGTGCCTCAGCTGCATCCAGAGATTAAGGTGGAGATTACGCTGTTTCCTTTTATCTATGAACTACATGGAAATGTGGGGATGGAAAGCACTGTAAAACTCCAGAATAGAGGGAATTTTTCACTTATACTTAGGAATATGACTCCTTTTTCTTCTCCCTGACGGTAGCTACTTCCCAACTTTTGTTCCTGCTCCTTACCTGCCCAGTGCATGTATAGTAGATGGATGTAGCTTCAGGAGAATCAGATTTTAAGACCAATGAGCAAATTTAATAAATGGTGTAGTTCAACCAGGGCTTTTGATTCCTTAGCTGTGCTGGTCCTGGCAGAAAAATGGAAGGAAGATCTGCAGCAACATGAAGGAAGAACCCAATGAAATGCCCAATAATATAGTCATGGTAGAGAAAAAAATAAGTATTTCTCTCCCCAGGTATTTCATTTTATTGGAAATTGTATGATTTAATTACCAAAGCACAGTAATTATGACCCATGCAATACTAATAACTATTGGCAACAAGGCTTACGAGGACATGCAATCTAATTAGCTGTAATGGGATGGATTTAATAATATATTGGATTAACATCTTATAGAATCAGGTACCAAGATGTATTGTTCTCTGAATAAATATTGACCTCTTGCTCTCAGGTCAATAAATCTTAA
Organism: Baryphthengus martii; assembly: GCA_013396935.1. NCBI lineage: Eukaryota > Metazoa > Chordata > Aves > Coraciiformes > Momotidae > Baryphthengus > Baryphthengus martii. The sequence goes on from VWZK01014534.1 coordinate 28,645, forward strand.
GAATACCTTCACTTAAATGGTATCTACTTATTACATTAGCACTCTTCTGTTTCCTATCACCCACTTCAGGAGGAGGAGATGGGAGCTGGACATCCTCCCTGCTGCACCAAATTCTTCTTTAAGAAATTGCAAGAAAACATTGAATTTGCAAATAGACAAAAAAAGGGTCGGTCCCTAAACTCTTCGTTCTTTCTTTGCTTAAAACTGCTCTTTCTTACTGTTGCTTGGTAAGATGTTTCAGAAAAAAAATCAATTACTAGTAATGCCACAGAAAAAATGTGTAGCTTCCATCACCTGCTTAATTAAACGGTCGTCATATTTTGTGTAATGTTGTGAGTGGTGTCAGAAATATTTATGGGTGTGAGTGGGAGGACATCCTGCTCCTTCATGTGTACTGAGACTCTCATTTTTCTCTAGGACTTCAGATTTCATTTTGTGCTTCAGATATTTAAGCACAGATTCTTTTCTGTCAGCGTCTCGAGAGGGTTGAGATGGAATATGTTTTTTTCATGCCTACAAGGAAGGAATTTCTTACTACTCTCCAAAAGGATCACTGTGGTCAGAAATATCTACAAGTCTTACAAAATTTCTTGTAACTGAGAAGAGATCCTCTAAAAGCAGTAGAAAATACTTGAGATTGATATCCATCCAGCAGATATTTAGACCTCTCTTCCCAATTTGATCAAGGAAACGTATTAGTTGAACTCTTCTGCAGGTGAACTCAGCTATAAAATTCCCCATGACTTCAATGGCAAGACTTCTGTAGGTGAATGTTGATTAATGTAGAGAATCTTTTCCAGAGCTACTCATCAGTCAGAGACTTTATAAATTCCATAGGAAGATTGTTTATATCTATCGAATTCTGCAGAACCTTTTCAATAAAGAGAAATCCAGCAGACTTTAATGGCTGAGATTTATATAGTAGGTCGTAACTATTTGCAAAGATCAAAAGATTGTTCTTGCTCATTCTCTCTCTCTTTCTCTTGTAAAAATATCTATGCTGATGTGGAAGCCTGACAGGAACATGCAGGTTTTTCACCCTGCTATTCTCTTCCTTCTAATTGTACCATTTTAACTTGTTTTTGGTATGATTTATAGGTGGCTGTGGCGCTAAGAAAAATTGTTGCATTTGCCATGATCCAGCATAAATACCTGGTCAGACTGGTGGAGGAATAAGGTTCTCAAAGCAATTTAGTGTACAAGATTAGAAGATTTAATCTGTGTCTCTGAATGCCGAGCCATATCTATAGAGTTGTGGGGTAGGCCCGGGGTTAGCAACTTTTTTATTCCACATATGCCTTTGAGGTTACAAATCTCTGCATAATGCTTGCTAAACTTTGAGCCCAGTGTGCCTTTCTCCATCCAACTACCCTTAAATTATCTAGGGATTGACTGCGGTCTAGTTCTGTTTAGCTAAGACTTTTATTAATCATAATTGCCTATACTTTGCTGCTTTAGTTTACAAATACTGGTAGGTTCAAGTCATTATTTCCCCTTCCCTTTCCACCCTTTCAGACAGCAAGAAGATTCACAAATTTTGAAACCCTAGGGATCCTTCTTTGTTCTTTCAGTTTCCTGGTTGTCCGTGCATTCAAGCACAGAGGTTTATGATATATGTTGCATTTAAGTTGTGGATCAAATAAAAGGAAAACCGGCTCACTGAGGGTAAGGAGAAGAGGAAGGCAGAGCTGGAATGAACATTGTCCTGGAAAAAGATGTACATAGGGGAAAAGTGCTGTTGACTTTCATAGGGCTCCATGTGGAAGGGTTTGGTGGCCTTTATTTCATGGCCAGATTAGGCTTTAAGTAGATGAGTCTTAGGTAGGCAATAACTGACACTTACTGGGCCTGTGTTTTACTGGATGGAGGGGGAATAGGAATAATTTTCTTTATTAAATTGAATGATCAGCTCAGACAGCAGTCTTGCTTTCATCGTAGCAGTCTGTGCCCTGCCCTGATCGCCCTCAGGAGATTGTACACAGCCCCTGAGAAGGTCATTGTATTTTTAAGGAGAAGAACAAAGACAAAAATACCTGGTTTTGTTGAAATACTCATTTTTCCCTTTGCTCGTATTCTTTAATCAGATCTGAGGCATTTCTGTTCTTCAGTCCTTACTATAACGCAAATACAGAAGGTGCTGCTACCTTGTGCCAGAAGCTGACTTGTGCAAGTAGTAAACAAGATCTTAACAGTTCGGAATCATTCCAAGTTTCTGAAGCGACATTCCTCTTTCCACCAGAAGGGTGTTGAGTTTTTGTACTTGTGTCACCGTATCATGTAATCTTTCTATTGTAAAGCACTTCTCCTAGCCCCAGATGTTCACAACACAGTGTGATTTCCTTTTACCCCCGGTGAAATGGAACAGACGCTCATCCCTATGCACACAAAGTACAAAGGGTATTTTTTTGGTTAGTTACTCTTGCTTTCAAGATAACAAGCCACCTTTTCATCCTGGATGGAGAAAGGGAGCTTGTCTTTGGCAGCGCTGAAAGACTGGAAAACCTAGTCGCTAAAATGGGAACTTCAGAAAATGTTGCACAGAAGAACCTCGTGTACATTAGGAAAGCCTTTAAAACTATTATTTTAATAAAACCAGTAGCACTCAACTCTCTTGCTACTGTTTAAACATATCCGAGCGCTGGGTCCATAACATGGCGTGCTAGCCTTTGGAGTTCTTTTTAATGCCTACACATTCCACATGGCTTGTTAATAAGAGCTTGGTAACGCACCACAGAAATGTCAGAAAAATAAGAAATCCGTGTGAATTGTCTTGAAAAGCCACATATGCTTAGACCAGGAGCTGACATGGACCGTGCCCCTGGAAAGCCATGTCCTTCACCAGTAGACGGTTTAGTTGTAAGTAAAAACAGACTCAAACATCTTCAGATGCCCGGTCTGTTCTGGGTGCTGCCTGTTCTGCCTCCTCTTTTTTGGAGGCAAATATTGTTAGTGTAAAAACCTTTATCTGAAAGCTACTTTTTGTTGTTGTGTAAATGACCAGCGAGAGGAGTCATTTAAGGCAATCAAAATCCAAAGCCGACTCTCCATCTCCTATTAGTCAGGTCATTTTCTGCCATTTGTGAGGTTCATTAAAGTGTCTTCTGGCAAAAAGCAACGGGTGAGATGATGATGTGCAAAATTTAATCATGTAGACAGGCTGCAGAGCACCGAGTTGAAGGTGTGTGGAGGTTGTTGGTATCAGGGCAAAAATAGAGCAGCGTCCGTGTTCCTTTGATACGTTAGTTGCTCTAAAGAATGTGGAAGTTGTTACTGCTGGTTTGACAAATGCGCTCGTTTCTCCTTTTGTTGCCTGGCGTGGCACAAAGGGAGCGCTGGCGCAATAGTGCACGGCAATAATTTATTAGTGGTTTAGGGATGTGGGCCCAGAACAAATTCTAGACAAAAGAAAAACATGTTTGGGTTTTCCAGAGCGCCTTGGCTACAGGAACAAAGCCCTGATTGGGTGTGCAAATATTTGGTATTTCGATTGTCCCGATTGGGGTGACAGCTGAGAAAGGGTCTGAGTTTGTTTTTAATTATCACCAAAAGGGAAAAAGCCTGTTTGTTTAAAGCCAGCAGTTGATGTTGCAGCACAAGGCAAGAAGAGAATTTGAACAGTGGAGGAGATACTTTCTCAGTATTCTAATATATTGAAAGCACTATTGCTGCCAAATATTTATAGCATTTAACTAGTTTTGTGATTACAGTCAATCAGGGAAAGTGTTTTGTTCACTTGCATTGCATCCAATGATCAATATTAAAATGCCAGCAACTCTTCTCAATACTGAGTGGTATCACTGATATCAAAGTTATCTTCTGTAGTCACACGGGGAAATGCAGCAGGTAACGCTGTGACAGGTGTTTGTGAGACCAATTTGGCACAGAAATTATTGAGTATATATCCTCCTAGCTTACAGATCACCCGTGAGGTATCAGGGACAGTTACAATAGGTGTATGAACACAGAGAGACTTTGCTGCTCAGAAGGGTTATACGCCTCCTGTGAAGGGAAAAAGAAACGTGTTACCCAAAAGAGATGGAGTAATTTGTCCAAACAGCCTCTGGCCGGGTTAGGGATCCGTCCTATTTGCTGAGTCTGTATCCAGCACTGCAACTACTGAGCTGTCATTTGAGCAAGATAAGAAACAATATTGTGAAGACCCACTGAAATTCATAGCCCACAAGTAAAAGTTTAAATGCTTGAAATATGTCACTGAGTAGGGGTTTTGTTTGCGTTTTTTTGGTGGCAGTTGCTCTACAATAGTTGTTCTCTATGAATATACATGAATCTGAACTGGTCATTTCTAGCAGGAAGCATAACTTGTCAGACTTTGAACAGCCAGTAAGTTTCCTTTTAAGTAGCAATCATGAGCTTCCAAATGAAAATTTACCCCTTCTGGGGGAGCCAAAATAGATTTGTGTGGTAAGATGAGAGAGGCTGTTCTGTATAAACCTGTCTTCCACGGCAAGGAGTAATTGAGGCAAGAACACAGAATGTATTTTCCATTTTTGTGAAATCCTGGGAATGTGATGTTTCCATTTTGTCAAAAGGGTGACTTTTTTTTTGTCTTCTAGCTGCAGATCTTTAGCCAATTTCTAGTGCAGTATTCGGCACCTTGTAGAATTTCAACAAGGCTGTATTTGAGGAAGAGAAATAGATTGAACTGCTAATATGCTCCTGTCCCTCCAGCATTGTCTAGCCTGCTTTTGTGGATCCCTAGAAGGGTTATTGATTTACTGTGAGTGTGGCTTTCTCTAGCACAAGCTGAAGGCTGTTTGAAGACTGCCACCTGAAGCAGACACATAAGGAGGACATTTAGATAATTACATTCTGCTCCCATTGAAGTCCATGGCAGTTTTGAAATGAATTTCAGGAGCAGAATGGGATCCAGCTACTGGGAGTCGCTGCTGCCAACAGCTGGAATAGCTCTTCAGCTTTATGTTGCATGGATGCTCAGTGACCTGGAGACTGGCCAGGAGATTTGGAAAAAATATTTTTGATAGCACTTGCCAGTATTAGCACCAGTTTTTATAGGCATTCTGACTTTGTAGCACTTGCTGGACTAGCACACTTAGAGTCATCTCACTGCTCAAAGCTGTTCACATGACATTCCCAGCTGGATTTTGCCGACGGAACGGGCAGTCCCTTGAATTTCTCATACTTTCTGGTTTTTCTGAGGGGCAAAAATTCTACAGATACTTCAGTTAAGAAGTGTCAACACTTTTGAGCTCACGTATTTATGGTTGTACAAATAATGGATTTTTTTGGTTTGACCATTGAATTAAGCAACTGGAAGCAAATCTTGCTTTTAGTTGACCAGAAAGAATTTTTGTTTTCAGACAAGCTAAAATGAAACAATTTGCTTAGTTTCATTTTCCTCCATCTTTTTCTATTCACTGCAATATAAATGGGTCAATTTCCAATTGAACTCAAGTTTTTAATTGAAAACAGTGTTTTGAAACAAATATTCTAAATACTTTCATTTAAAAAATTTAGAAAAGCTTTAGGCTTTTCTGGTTTCTTTATTTTTCTGACAAAGGCTATCTTTTCACTTAGGCTATGTGTCAAATTCAAGTTGTTGTTTTTTTTTCCCCCTGAAGCAAAATATATTTGTAAATTCTTTGCTTAGTAGAATATTTTTACCCAACATTGTTACCAGTTTGCAACTCATTCCTATTGCCTTAGTGTTTAAATACAAAATTTACAGAACGTTGCTTTTAGAGTATAGCCTCTAGCCTACAGTTTGGAAAAGCTTTTGCGATATGTCAACGTCTGGTGTGACTGGACTAATGTGACTAGAGTCAGTGAGAATGACAGCAGCACAAGTGGCATTCAGGTAGCAGAGGCACAGTGTCAGAGGCGTAGAAAATCATTTCTGATGGGGCAGTTTGAAAATACTGGATTAGGTCTAAATTGAAATCCCTCACAGATTAAGGGAGGGCACGGAGAAAGAAATTAATAACCAAGGTTGAGTGTAGTCTTCCATTATCAGCGAGGTATTCTGCACTTGTTCAACTGGAGATTTCTTGCGCTTTCAAAATAACCGTTAATTGCAATTGTCAGAGACAACATTAGAGCGGAAAAAGAAGGGGCTAATTAAAACCAGTAGGTTCTTCTTTCTTTATTCAAGCTAGGAGAACGAGGTAGCATAGTTGGGAAATTCTGCTTTTCCTTAGGCAACTTACTTGGCTATCTGTACCCAGCAGCGTTAATGCAGTTGGGGTTGAGGGCTCAGTGGATTTACCTCACATGAACAAAAGAGCTACGTTACTCTTTTCTGGCCCTTGTCATCAGAAAGTATCAGCTTATTTTGGACTAAGTATAGTCCAAAATAAGCTGGTAATAATTGAATATTATTGAAAAAGCAAGGCACCTGGTTATCTTAGAATAATTTCTAAAATTTTTTTTGTAGTTGGAATAAACTTTTACAAACCAATTCTAATTACAAATGTCCATGCTGTTCAACAGGAGGTAGCTTACAGTGAATGAATTCCAAAGCATAATATTGTGCCGTGGGAACATCATCACCTATTTAACAGAGTTATGCTGGAGATTTCACTTTACGTAAGAAACCTATGTGCTAGGAAATTGTTCTTAGCTGAAGAACCAGGCTGCAGGCTTGAGCACTGTGAGAATGGCTTTGGAGGCCTTGCTAGCTGGAAGAAGAGGAAGAAGTTCTCTCAAATAGATGTTTCACGAAGTCCTCTGAAAGGATTTTAAGTGTCCAAACTTGGGAACTAGCTCTTGGAGACACGAGGTACACGCTTCTGCTGAGAATGTGCTCCTCTATCAATGAGTCTGTCTTAGTGGTAGTTGCTGAAGTGTGTTATGTGATTGTGGCCTGAGCTTGATAGAAATTCTTGAAGTGAGGGAGCAATTTGCATTGATTGCCTCTGACTAGTCATTGAAGGGGAACAGAGTGGTTTTTAAGGTGTCACCCTGTTGTGCGATTGGCAGAATCACTCTTCTCAAGCATACTTGAGATACGGAGAGGGAGATTTATTGCTTTCCTGATCCTTCTGGTGCACTAGATACTTCAGGTGTAGTGTCCAAACTGATCCTGGCTACTTATCGCACCACTCTGTGTGTGTATGTGCTGGGAAGGAATATTGACGTCTTCCGTGTGAATGTGTGTGAGGGACCAGCTGTGCTCTGGACTCTTGCTGGAAACAGCTTCAACTTCGGGGCTAAAACTTTCTGTTATTTGTAGTGTGGCTGAGAGTGAGAGAAGAGAGGTAAATGGAGAAGGAGCTAAACCTCCACGTCATTGCTGCTCTAGTTTAAAAACCTCTGCTATTAACAGTAAGGGAAGCAGAAGATGTTACAGCCTCTGTGTCGATCTGTGTGGGGAGACTGTGACACCACCACTCCTCAGGCAAAGCAGCTCCCTGGGCCTCTGGTTGCGCAGTACCACGTGTGCAACTCTGCTGCAGTATGGCCTTCCACATGCTGTGCCTCCTCTCCAGCTTCCTAGGTGGAAAAAAGGGCACGTCCGAGAGCTAATATGCTGCTGCAGCGAGCGTTTGAAATACCGGTCACCGGGGTGGATTGGCAAGGGAGGCCAGGAGCTGGAAGGAAGTGGTGAAGGGAGCAACGGAGAGGACTTCAGTTTTAGGATACATTACACTTAAAATTCTGAGGCTGTTCCACTGACGGATAACATAAAGAACTAGATTTACAATTTGAGGTAAGTTCCGTAGTAAAATAATTGGGCTGGTGAGGCAATCTCACCCTCACTAAATTGCTTTCCAAGGAACCTATCTTGAATGGGGCTGTGCAGCTCCTTCAAATATCTGAGCATACTCAGGTCTCATTGAACTCGTTGAACTAGGCGATTAGTTCCTTATAGGTGTAATTTTTTCTGCTGCAAAGTGGTAGCTGCCTGCACTTTCAGTCAGCAGTCATACCCTGTGGCCCTCCAGTTCAAGCCTTAGCCCTCATGTATCATTGAATGGTTCTTTTCTGAGATGTGTACTTAAACATTTGTGCAAATAGTCTGTTCCTTACCGCTTTCCATGGAGAAGATCCCCCATATTTCTGTTACACTGAATACGTCACGTTAGAAAATAGTGCAAAAAAAAAAAAAAAAAAGCCCGGGCAAAATACTTGATGGAAAACCCTGCCAAAAATAATCCTGTCAAAAGCCCATAAGACAGTTTTATGTTTGGTTTGTTTCTTTTTAAGTAGGAAGTGCTTGTTTTGCCATAAAAAAGAGATGGATGCACGTCAGATTAAGGGGACTACTTCATTAGCGTGGTGGATGAATGAGGTAATAAATGAGAGAATGAAAATGAGATTTGCCTACCTTTCCCTTCTGTAAAAGGAGACCTACTAAAATGCAGTATATTTACAGTCCTCACATAACTGAAGCTCTAAATGTTTTTCCTTTCATGGTCTCCATTCGCACTACTGCACATTTTGGGATGATGGATTGTTGAGCACTGCGTGTTGAGATGAAAAGGATCGATAGCGTGATACAAAAGATGAAACAGCTCTGATGGAACATCAATAAAGGCTAAAAGTTGCCATAGGGATTTGAATCTTGAAGAAGTGCTTGAGAAAGTATATTAAGAAGAATTCACTTCTCCCCTTGCACTTGTAGTGTCTTTATTCCATGAGTAGAAGCTGCTGGGGGGGTTCTTCTTATCAAGTATAGGGGTGGAGAATTTTTAATTTTCTGTATCTCTCTGGTGCCCAGCACAATGCCTCCTGGACATGATGTCTTCCAAGCATTGTTACAGTGGGATTACTATCTCAGGCCAGAGCTGACAGGAATAATAATGGAAGAGGAGAGCTCTTAGTAGCCTTGGGTGCTGTTCGGGGGTGCAACGCACGCATCCTGTAGGAGAAGTAGGAAAATTTGTATCATGCCAAAGTTATTCACTGTTTCTGAGAAGATGTGTTGCAGGTCCATACCCTGGCGTGTATAACCAGGGGTGTTCCCAACCGAGAGTCTTATCCTTTGACGTGCAAAAACAGTAATGATAAGACCTAAAATTTTGCCTTAGGGTTAGCACCGCACAGGATTGTGTTCAGTGGTTTGTCAGGATGCAGTTTGGAATATTTGATCTGAAGCAGAGAGGATTGTTTGCTGAATAACATCCTGTTCAGGATGAAGGTGGCTGTCTCATGCGAAAGAGCTGCCGTCTCTATCCAAGCAGAAACCCAGTGTTTATTTTTTTTCCTTGAGCATGGACAAAACAAAGTTAGTCTAAAGTAATTCTGAGCTAATAAAACAAGAAAACTGTGAGATTCTTGAATCATTTGCTAGGCAGGCAGAAGCCCAGGTTGGTGATGGTATATAGGGCTATACTGGATGACTTCTATTTCTAAATGATGTACGCCTCGGAGATACACAGCAGAATTGTGATTTCCTGGGTAGCTTTCATTAGGAGTTCTATGCAGGAGGCACACCTGGAGCTCCACATTAGACTTTACGGATGTGATGGAAAAAAGGTGCTCTTAGGTGTGACTGAAGGCGTCACGGTGTGCCTCTTAACATTTCTGCTGCAATTCCGAGCGTTCCTGCCCTCATTGTTATCTCCTTTCCCAAATGTTTATCAGAACTACTTTCACAGCTTATTTCTTATTTTTTTTTGCTTGCAGCAATGTGCAAAAAAAAGCCCAACATTCTGATTGCACATTGCATTCTGAAAGGATATTCATTGTTTTCATGTGCATAATTCATACTGATGTCACACTTCAGTTAGAATTCTGACTCCACTACTCTCATAGCTTAACAAACAAACACTAAATAAAACATGTAGCTTTGTCACAAAGGTAAACCAAAATCAGAGAGGCAAATTAAGTTAGAATCATAAACACTCCTCCTTGGAATTCAGCCTACGTTCTTAAAAAATGGTAATTCAGATATTTACCACTCAATAAATATGGGAAAGCTAGGCTGTTAGTGGTAAAAACCTTAGCTGGTTCTATCTAAGCAAACTGTATTGAATTTGCCTGCTGAGATGTGCCCTGTGAAAATAAAGCTGTTAAGGCAAGGTTGGCATCATCATTTTTCTTTTGCAGATCAGGTGGTAGTTTCTGACACTAACTTTTAGAGCCAGAATAAATTGATGCAGAAACCAAGGTTGGGTCACGCACCTCTTTGCTTAGTTCAAAGTCAAACCGTCACAAAAAGAAAAAAAAAGGGAGGCACTGTTCTGAAATACATTAATGTTATTAGAAATTTCTTAAATTGTAACACATTAAAAAAAATACTGCTGACAAAATACTTTTGTTGAATTCTGTCTTCCAAGGCATAGTCCTTAACCCAGCAATGCATTTAAGCTTATGACTGATTTCAAGCATGAGAACTCTGAACTACTCACACGCTTAAAGTTAAGCACAAGATTAACTGGACAAGGTTAAGAGCCCTGCTGGCATAGATCAAATGTTCAGCTCTAAGGACCTGACTGCCAGTCTCACTCGTGGTGTTTTTCTGCAGCGAGACACCTATGACATTTCATCTTATTCAACAGTTTTGGGTGGGGTAGCCCAATGCTACTTGCACCTTAAATCTGAAAGATGAAATCTCGGGCCTTCTCCCTTGATACCACATCACATCGGCGTGTTTGGCAGCTTCATTTTCACTGGTGTTCGATGGAGAGTGTGCTCTAGGGAGCGTGGCTTTGCAGATGTGGTGGGAGAAGGGCCATCCAGGGTGAGGAGTCAGGCTTAGCCTAGTTAGCAGAAGGGAGAGAAACCTTGCCTTTTGCCAGCTGCAGTTGGTGTTCTTCCTGAGTTCAAACCCTCGATCTACGGCAGGAAGACTCAGGACCTTAACCCAGGCTTTCCTGTGTCACAGGTGAATGCGCCAAGCGACAGGATTTTGAGGGATCGAGGTCTTACTCTGATTCTGCCAGGAGTCCCAGACCCTGAGGGTCTCAGTGCACAGCCTGCCTCTAAACCTGTAGGTCTGAGCTCTAACGTTACTTGGGGCAGGCCATGGGAAAGCAGGCAAGAGGTGTAAAACACAGACGCTTCAAAAAAACTTTGTAGGTCACAAAATACAGCTCCTGCTCAAATCTGCTGTGTTTCTGAGTGTGACATTAACCCTTTTTTCTTTTTTCTTTTTTTTTTGTCTGTACTTTCAGGTTGCTCCTATCGTTAAAGAAAGGATGATGAAGAAGGGCAGCGTGATGCTTGGGTACCAGCCTCACCAGGGCAAAGTCAACTTCTTCCGGCAGGTGGTGATCAGCCCGCACGTCAGCCGAGAGGACATGGACTTCTTGCTGGATGAAATTGAGCTGCTTGCTAAGGACTTGTAGCTCTAGCTCCACAGCACCAGAGCCATGATCTTTATGGAGAGAGTATGGCAGCAGCATTCTGGTGCTGTTTTGTGGAAGGTAGTAAAAATCTTGACACGTAGTTTGGAATCTGTCATTTTACAGAGCGATGTTGAGAGCTTTGCAGACAGAACAACCCTTCACAGGGAAGTATTTGCTGATGAGGGGTTGAGAGTGACCGGGGGCAGCTGATGCTTTGCAGTACCACTTCTGGTCTGGGAAGTGCTTCCTCGAGAAGGGAGTGCTTCTGAAAATGGTGTCTATGTCCCAGGGAGGGCAGCTATTTATGGGGTGCCTGTGCATGGTGCAGCTCAAACTGGTCACTTACATATGCAGGCAATACCCCTCTCATGTTACTGATAGGAGTAGTTTTAACTCAGTGAGCCTTCAAGTGCTAGTTAATACTCTGTCTATTCTGTCAATATTTTAGTTTGATGCGTGTTTAGGGTTGGTCATTACACTGCTAAGACTGGAAACTGTGGACTTTTTATATGAAGAGTTTCTCGAGGCCCTTGACTAGGCAAATTGCCCACGCTCTCCGCCGTGAGCGCTGGCAGAGTAGAAAGGGACTTGGTGGGGTTGTGCAGTCACTGTCCTGGGAGGTTTGCAGGACCCTCCAGCACAAAGCCCTGAGCAACCAATATTGACCCTGCTTTGAGCAGGCTGAACTAGATGACTTGTGAAGGTCCCTTCCAACCTAAAGCATTTTGTAATTCTATGAAATACAACCTTTGGGCCCAGTCGGTGTTTGGCAATGTCGCCCACCCAAAATATCACCGCCCCTTCAGCAGATCTGAGAATTTTGGAATAGTGCTTAGAATTTCTTACCTCTTTGTTAACAGGAATTACCTATGATTTCCGAACTGCTGTTCAACATCCTCTATTTTTGAAGTGTAAAGGTTTATTTAGCAGCTTTTAGATGCACTTTAAAATTATAACAAAATAGAAAATAAATATATTTATCTGAAATATATGTATTTTTTATGCATGGAGACTACATATTAAGAATATAGCAGAATTACTTATTTGTCATTATCTGTTTGTATTTTGCTACAGATTGGAGATGACTCAGTCTTTTGTTATCAGTGTATAATTTATGTTTTGACACTGAAATTAAGGTGGTGGTAATCAAAGAAGGCCTGCATGTGATTTTAGGATATAGATAACCTGAACATTTTGGATCAATCTTAATTGCAAAATTAAGTTCTAAGCGTTGTGTTTGTGCTAAGAATTACAGTACACTTTTGATCTGGTTTTATTCTATAAATGATCCATTTTATAAAGAGAGGAATGTATTTCTTGGGGTGCAGATCTTGCAGCAAACTAATGGAAGTAACCGTGTCATTCATCTTTTAATCAACACCTGCTTAACTTTAACATTTTGATGTCTGTTCCGTGTTGTGTATTTGTGGTAGCACTGACCAATAGGAACCTGGCTGCTGGTATGTTTTCTGTCCCACTGAAAGCTCTCTTTAAACACAACGCTTTCTCGTTTGCATTTCCTACATTGTACCAGGATCCAACACTGCATGCCATTCCTACTTCCAGTCTCCAGGATGACTGTGGAAAGTTTAACATGGTCGTGATAACCAAGGTAGCCACACTGTCAGGGCAGTCCCCTTCTCCTCTTTTTTGATCATGAAGGGAAAGACGGAGTACAGTGTCAGGATGTTCTGATTACAGTCTAGATTCTTGGTGAGTACTTCAGTTTTGATTCAGAGGGAGCTGTCTTGCATTCCATCAGCTAAGAATTTGGTCCCTGGTGTTTTGTGACACCACTGCTATCAAAAAAGAGTTACCATCTTGTTTTTCTTCATGTTGTTAGTGGATTTCTCCATTTCCAGGTACTGTGACACTGTCAGCGCATGTCAGGCTGAAGTAACAGTTCCTTTCTGTAACAGTAGTGGCTATAGGAGAGCAAAATGGAATTTTTTAAATGTTTGCAGAAAATAGGTCTCCGATCAACATGTGCACTGATTTCTTCAAACGTGTCGCTTAACCGACATGCATGATGTGTGTCCCTTATCTAATCTGCGTATATTTTCCACTATTTCTGACTCCTTATTGTATCCCAGGTGCACAATATGATGCTCTCATTTCAGGACTATTCATTTTCTCATAGTTGCCTGTTTAGGACTACTATATATAAAATGTCTCTTTTGTAGATGGTGATTTTAATAAAAAGTGAAGTAAATGACACCTTTACAAATACCAGCTCTGTTTGTCATTTGTCAGTCTAAAACGGCCGAGACCTATATAAAGGGAGGTACCTGTGAGCACTCCAGATTGAGAAGCGATCAACTGCCAGCACAGCTTTGAAGTGTGAATCCTACTTTAACCCTACTTCTGGACCTGGTTTATCTGTGTCCTGTGCCCACATCATCTTTCACCAACATCTTGGATGAAAATATGTCACAATTTATCTTACTCTTGCTTCCAAATGCAGAAACTAAATTGTCTTTGCAGAAATGGCCATTTTATTATTTACTGTTCTAGCCAGATGGGATTGACCCATGAGCTCCCTCTCCTAGTTCTTGATGAGCACCATATCTTAGGATGCTAAACCACATTCTAAAAGTTGTGAGGTACAACAGGCATAAATCAGTGTAAAAGCTGATAATAATTTCTTATATCTCCTTCTAATAATCTTTTTTTTTTTCAATAGGAAAGAAAGGAAACATTTAGACAGAAGGGATGCTGAGGCAGTTTTTGCTCTTAGTTGTATGAATTCATCTTGTGAGGACTTTGGGCATTTCGTGCTGGGTCCATGTGCAAAATCATTCACACAAATAATTGTGCCTGGAACAAGAAGTCGTTGGTGACAGGTAAGTACTAATCAATAGAGTCTGGCTCTGTATTATTTTAATGCTTCTAACTCTCACAGATTTAACTGGTGGAAACCCTTGCTGGATTGGGCCCAAGTGTTATCGCTGGGATCTTTCATTTGAACACCAGCAGTCTGACACTCAGAACATCTCCGTTTATCTACTCAAGGTTTGTGCCTTCAGATGGATTTCTGTGAGACTGAATTGAAACCTATCCTTCAGTGATGCATTAAGATGTTTTTCAAATACCATTTGACCCTTAAAGAACAGGAAACGGCCTTTAAGAAAAACCTGATAGAATGGGTAGAGTAGCATTCCCAGGGGTCAGGTAAGATCATGTAGAAACCTGTTATGTATCTCAGGGTTCCTCATACACGCTGGCCACAGCATTAGTTCATCTCAAAATAATTTTTATTTTTAAATCGTTGGGTAGCATGATTGGACTCACAAAACTGATACGAAGTCTTGAAGGCAGAGGGGATTAATTCAGAAATACTAAATGCTAAGTCTGCTTTCTCCTGTTAGGTCACGAATGAGCTATATGACAAGCCAAAAGTAAACCGAAAGTGTCATTTGAATCCTTGCTTTTCAACAGCATTAAATCTGTCCAGCCTGTCTTCCCTGTTGGCTCCTTCCATGGGCTTTCAATGGGAGAGCAAAGTTCAATGGGAGAAGGAAGCGTCTTCATCCAGGAAACCAGCTGTAGGTAAGGCCCGTTCACACGCCTGCCCTCCTTCCTGTGGCCTAATTGGTAAATGCTGAGAAATCATAAGCCCCGTGTCTAGTACAGTAACTGCTAAATATTGTCCCTGTTACAGCCTGAAATAATGCAATTGCACACGTTCGTTCTATCTTAATTGCACATGCTAATTGCAGGTTAGATGCAATCAAAGCGGTGCTGCCTGGCAAATGCACCGTGCAAACCACGAGGAACCCTGGTGGAGGGGTTTTCTTTCTTTAAATTGAACCTGATCTCCTGCAATTACATGTTTTTGTTTCAGACGCACAATTAGATGTTATTACTCTTGATTCTGTAACTGCAGAATAATCAACAAAAAATTACTTTGAGAAGCAAAACAAAGCAAGGAAATTTGCACAGCGAGAGGTACAATGAAGAGAACGTCAAAGGTTTCGAGGCCAAGCCACAGAAGAAAACAATGGTCGTTAGGAAGGATTAACCTCCGCTCAATCTCCTGGATGTGACTGCGCCACACGGCCGGGCGGCACGGGGGTAGGTGCAGGGGCTGGTGCAGCAGGACCAGTCACAGGGGCATCAAAGGACCTGCATGATCCTGAGACTGCAGCAGTCTGCCCCACCATGGCATGGTCCAGCCACTGATCCTGGACAAGCCCTTTCAGAAGGTAGGATGCTTTTTAGTACACTAAGGATTTTTATATGTATCAAAGTCGTTTTTTCTAAAGCAGTCTCAGTAATGAAAATGACACTGAAAGGGTAATCTTGAAAAAGTCCAAAAGAGAGGACAACTTTAAGCCTTAGTAGCTCAAGCACAATTGATCACATTTTAAAAAATTATTAAAGCCTCTTTATTTTATGAAGGATAAAGGCAAATAGTAGAAAATAAAGGATATGGACCCTTAACAGTTTTGTCAAATGCAGACATTCTGCTTTGAAGTAATTTCTCTCTTATAAGGAACTTGAGGAGCGTTAATTTCTACAGAGCTGTTTGAAAATGGAAAGTATGATGGAAGCACTTGCCATGAAATAGCAGAGGCCCATAGAAAATAACATCTGCCCTTGGGACTGTGCGGTCTATATTGTTCTCTGCACTCCACTGAAAGCTTCCAAGAAACTTTGACTCAGCTTGTCATTCTGGGAAGTGGCTCCCTAAATCTGGCTGGTGTTGGCACTGGCAACTTTATACATTGTGCCCCTCTTGTGCCAGGTGACAGGGAGTTTTATTCTTCCTCTGCTTCTGTGTCCTCCTGGACATGCCTGGACACTTTTTTACAGAGAGAGATTTTCAATGTTTTGCACCATACAAAAAATGTCAGAGTAGCAGAAGGGAGAAGATTGAAAGCTGAAGCAAAAACAGTGCTCAGGGTGGTATCTTGAAGTGACATTTTGTCTTGTAATCAGCAATGGATTTGTCTAGATGCTCAGGTGATGATGATCACTCACTCACTGCTCCTCTCAGAGTTACGGTAACACCAAGATCAGGACTTCACTGTGCACTGTACAACATGGGGGACCAGTTTGGCCTTGGGAAACTAATTCATCTTTTATTGTCCGATTGTAGCTAGAGAGAAGGCTGATACAACCAAACCAGTACTAAATATTCTGACCTTTTCAGCCACCCTTCTTTTCAGTTGTGCAGTTCTTCCTTAGGGGATTTCTTTTCTGGATTTTTTATGTTTTTCTTCATAAAAAGCACCTTCAGCATTTACTTTGTTTGGTTTCTTGAGAACTGCAAGACAAAGACATTACTCTGGTCCTGGAGTATGGAGCTCGGTGAGGCAACCCTCTAGGAGATATTTGCATAAGACGTTACAAAAACCAGAGCTTCTCCCCTCTGCCCAATTAAAAGCCCTTCCTCCATAATCATTGTCTTAATGAAAGCGCTGCATGCAGCTCACAATACGTATAATTTAATTTTAATTACTCCTGGAAGACCATTAAAGCCGTTATTTAAAAATGCAGTTCTTACCATAAAATAGAGTAAAACGGAGCCGCAAGCACGCACGAGTTATTCATCAGAGCATTTAACATCCTCAAGTTCATAATTTTATTATTGCCAAGATGTGTGGCTCAAGCCAGAGATGCGTTGCTATGATGGTGAGAGAAGTCATTTGCTCTGTAGCACTCATACATCTCAGTTGCTAATGCATTGGCCACATGCACAAGAAGAGGAGATGAGAAAGGATGCACATCATCATTTGACCTGTCTGACTCTGTATCCAAAGCTTATTTCACGCATTTGTCCATGAAGTAAATTTCCATCTCTTCTAGAAGCTAAAGGGGTTGATTTTGCACATCAGGGCAAGTCGTGCCAAATACAGAGCTGCAGCCCAGCCAGCCCACGTGGTAATCAAAATTCACCGAGCGTTCTCGAAATGCTCCTTGGAAAAATTGAAAGGCAAAAACTTCTTTTTAAAAATGCATTGTATTTCTTGCTAGGATTTTTCAACTAAATACTTTTTCTTGACTGTGAAGACTCTGCTGCATCTCTCACTCACTCTCAGGATCGTTTTCCTGAGGATGTTTTACATTGAAAAGCCAACCTTCTTCTGCCAGAATGTTTTCCTCTAGAGCTAATAAAACCAAATAAGACTCTTCCTCAGATCAGGAATGAATTTTATCTGGTTGTGTGTGTCTTGGATATAATAAACAGTTTATACTTGGGCAGAGGCTGTGTTTGAGTGTGGCTGAATCCTGTTTGGTTTACTGTGATTAACCTAAACAATTTATAAATGGATGAAGTAAGGTAATTTAAATTCTTTCTTCCATTTCCTATGGCTTTGTTCAGTTTAGTTCCTTAAAGCAACCATTCCAGAAATTATTTCAAGACAAGCAAATTCTTATTAACTTTCCTACATTAAACTGAAATTGTCTTATTTCCACCCCCCTCCCCTTCTTTAAGAAGGCTTTGTGTCCTTTCCAGAATTACTCAGACTAAACAACCTGCTGCTTAATGGGAGACGCCCTTACGCCCTAAAACACAGGAGCATTTCATTATGCCATTTAAAGCATTACAAGAAAAATTTCAGTCCAGTCCCCTGCAACTTTGCAAACTCTTCCTCAGTGGTGAGGCTGAAGTGTCAATGATGATATCACAGTACAGAAATACTGCTCCTGCTGATGAGCAACAGGGGCTGTAGCCAAAGCACACGAGCAAGTCTGTGTAAAAGTGTATGAGGCTTAGCAACTGGAAGATTAAAGGCCTTGGGATGAGATTTTACATCCTGTTCAAAACCTTTTAGCTAATTAAAAGCATAGCCTACTTTCTTTTGCCTCCAGAAGCACCGGATGGCTTATGGGAAGTGAATAAGTTGGTGGAAGAGAATCGGTACCTTGGCTTTAATTTCACCAAAGGAGGGAATGTCACCTTTCCAGAAACAAGGCTGGATTCAAGTGTCAGCAGTTACCATCTTTCACTTGCTAAGTGCCTCTCTTTTGGATGCTGAAGATGCTGTTAACCCATGTGCTGCAAGTTATAATTCTCCTTGGTGGTAGCACCGCGTAGCTGTTTTTCTTGGTGGTGTGAGCAGATGGGCTTTGTGTTTTGTTTCGCCGGATCCTTTCTCTGGCAGCCTTCAGTTCAGTTTCATTGGATCAGAGATGAAGTACTGGTTTTGTCATTCCAGGCATTCATGTACCCTGTATAAAATAGTGCTTTCCTTCAAAGGATTCTCAAACAATCTTTTCAATGGAGCCCAGACTAGGCCCTGTATTTTAATCTAAATCTCTGAAGCAACAACTCTCGGTGCTTCTGAGTCTGGGGAGGCATTTCTTATACGTTGCCAAATGATGTATTCCCAATTTAATACCAATATTTTTATAATTCTTTTTTGACTGGGTAGTCGTAGCGTAGACAGCCTTGCTAGATGAACGCAGAGATCCTCTCAGCATTCACACACGTGTCTAAGGAAGTCGCTGGATAAGGAGCCTTTAAGAACTAAACATTTGCAGCCAAAGACAGGCAGGTGTTTATCCCAAGAAAAGTTTGTACTGTCTTCTGTTTGAGATCTAGGAAGACAGTTTCCACCTTCAAGCAAAAGCAGGAATTAGATGCAATCAATATCTTCTGTAAAACATTTTCTAACCTTAAATGATCTCTTGCAAGGCTGAAGTGTGAAGACCTTGGCATATTTCTAACAGAAGAAAGTCTACTTCTAGAGCTATTGGTGAGAGGCAGAAAGCGCCACTTTTGGGCTTTGTCAGGGCAAGGGGTGGGGGTGCGAGGAGCTCCACTTTAGCTCACCATGCACCTCTGATAACATGGCTTGCAACCCACCCTGGGCTGCATCAAAAGCAATGTGGCCAGCAGCTCAAGGGAGGTGATTCTGTCCCTCTGCTCTGGTGAGACCCCACCTGGAGCACTGTGTCCAGCTCTGGAGTCCTCACTACAAGAAGGATGTGGATCTGTTGGAGAGGGTCCAGAGGAGGCCACAAAGATACTCAGAGGGCTGGAGCTGAGGGAATTGTGATCCATTCAGCCTGGAGAAGAGAAGGGTCTGGGGAGACTTCACAGCAGCCTCTAGCACCTGAAGGAGCTACAGGAAAGCTGGGGAGGGACTTTTTATAAGGGCCTGTGGGGATAGGGCAAGGGGCAGTGGTTTTAAACTAGAGCAGGGGAGGTTCAAATTAGACATTAGGAAGAAGTTCTTTACTCTGAGGGTGGGGAGACACTGGAACAGGTTGCCCAGAGAAGCTGTGGAGCCTCCTCCCTGGAAGTGTTTGAGCCCAGGCTGGATGAGGCTCTGAGCAACCTGCTCTAGTGGGAGGTGTCCCTGCCCATGGCAGGGGGGTTGGAATTGGTTGATCTTTAAGGTCCTTTCCAACTCCAGCCATTTTATGTTGCTCTGTATGATGTGTCTTTCTCTGGAGGAAGCAAACCTCTGCATTACTCTTCCCCTAAATAAGTAAAAGGGGTGTGCGTGTGTATTAAACAGGGGGATGCAGTGAGTTTACTCAGGTGCTGTTTCTGGGGGAAGACAGACTCTGGTGGTCAGGTCCCTGGTCCCTGTTGGGGAGAAAGGGTGCCAGGGGGAAGTGGGATGCCAGAGGAAGGGCACAGCTCCAGCCTGGGCAGAACGAGTGGTGAGGTCGTGCAGGGCTGAGCTCAACTCTTCAACCCCAATATCCGATGCAGGTCTTGTGCTGAACCACAGCTACGACGAGTTGTTTTCGTGAGAGAAAGACCAGGGCCCTGATCCAAAATCAGAAGGAGGGAGGGCACCGTGCAGCCCCCGTTCAGGCATCCGAAGGTGCCTGGCAGGAGGAGTGAAGCAGCAGGGAGGGGACGGCGAAAGCCTGGGCTTGAAGCCATGGATGGATGAAAAAAGAGCACAAGGTGAATTGCTTTTGTTTCTTCTTCCCTAGGAAAGCCTTGCTGCAGCGGCAGAGGAAGAGTGGGAGTGTTTTCAGCTGTGAGACACACCAGCCAGCTACCCTGGGAAGAAACCTCGGCGAGCTTTGCCCTCCCTGCTTTCGCACGGTGGCACAGTTGCCAAAGAGCCATTTCAGCAGCAGAGGGTTAATCATGCCGACTTGATTAGGTGGCCATTTTCTTTATTAAGAATTGAGCTACAGAAATGCCGCTGCCTGGAGAGCTTGGTTTATCACCATTATAATGGAGCAAATAATTCACAGCAGGTAATTCCTAAGCTGCCTTTTGCCTTTGCTTCTTCATGAAGTGATTAGATGGTGATCAAAGCATTCATTAGTCAAGAGTTTTAAATCTATTTCCTGGGATTGATCCTTCCAGGAGCCTCCCAGTTTGGTTGTATTTCCACAAACCACTGACTTTCTCCCCAGCTTTCTGCCCATAAGCAAAGCTTTTCAGCCAGAGATCAAGAAGAGGTGAGCGCTGCCAATAGGTCAAGGCACGATGAGGAAATGGGGTCCAGACAGCCAGGCTGGGACACCATGGGCTCAGGACAACTGGGTCTTGTGGGTCGTGCTGGGAAATGTAACCCAGTAGGACAAAGGTGCCTAAAAAAACCACCCCACAATCCTGCAGTGAGGTGCATCACTTTACTGACCCAGGATGAGACTGGAATTTTTGGCACTCCTCCCAGTAAAAGCCTTCTGAACATGCACATGGTGTGCACCCACTTGCAGGAATGTTTGCCAAGTAATAAGCAGCATGAACACAGCCAAGCTGCATTCAGGAATAAAAAGCAGACAGTCTGGAACAGAATTCATGCCGTCTTTTTTGTGGCCGGAGGGAAAAATTGCCATAGGCAGCATTTTATTAAAAACATAATGCCAAGGGGGAAAAGAAAGAAAAAAAAAAAAAAAAAAGGCAAGCGAGCAAGGAGAGAGAGGAAGAGCTAAGGCTGAGGAAATAAATTAATCGATGTTCCTCTGGAAGCAAAGGAAGCCCTTGGGTCCCACACAGCTGGCCTGACAAGAGGACAATATTGCAGGTACTCTGTATGTGGCCCAGTTTGTCTCCAGGACCATTCAGAATAGCAATGTCATAATGCCTGCCTTTTTTTCTCCCCTCAGGTCATGATTTTTTTCTCCTTTTATCATTCACGTCTATTCCAGTAGCAATTGGGAATATCCTAGAAAGGGGTGAAAAACCCCATTGTGCTGGGAATTCTGTCCTGGGAACACAGAGGCAGGCTGCTCCAGGAGACTTTGCCTGTCAATGTAGACCACTGCAGGGTTCAGTAGTAAACCCAAGTGCCTTCTGCACTGCACGGCTGGAGCCTCCTTGCTGGGCGCTCTGGCCAGAATGCTGATTGCTGATTAAGAGGTGCTTGCATATTTAGGACAAGAAAGGTGGGAAAAAGCCTTAATTGAAAAAATATTGAAAGGATACCGTGCACTTTATTTGAAGGCTACTGTGTACTTCAGGACTGAAAGGTCTGTGGAGTCTGCCTGCTACGTTTTCTTAATACTTTTTCTACTTGGTTTTGCAACCCTTGTTTGCCTTGTCACGCCAAAAGGACCTGGACTTCGAGCCAGGGTAAACAAGATGTCACTGCCTGAAGCTCTTTGCCAGTGTGCAGCCGGCAGCAGGGACTGGTGCGGAGCGGCCACTGCCACCCGTGCACCAGCGAACGCTGGGGCTGAGCGCAGCGGTGCTGCGTTTGGGGAAGCTGAGGACTGTTTTGTACCCGGCCTTTGCTGAAGGAAGAGGAGAGGAGGGGAGGCTGCGCTATGACCACTTGCTGGGGAGGGGGAAGTTGCCTTCCAGCTGGTGGGTTCCCGTCCTGACAGCGCCCTCAGCAGCAGCCCTGCAGCTGGGCTCCCTCCCCGTGCTGCTCGGAGGCAGCTGGTTGGAAACTGACTGCGGAGCATCCGTGCTGGGCAGCTTAATTTATCCTCTGGTAACGTGGGGCAGAGAGTAGCTGGCTGGAAGGGACAGCTGCTCACCTTCAGCTGTCTGATTCAGGGGGCTCTTAGGCAGGGCCCGCTTCACAGAGCCAATTTTAGACTGGATATGGCCACTGGGCTTTGCATCTCACCTGAGATCAGCCGGGTAAGTCGCTCTGGAGCACCAGGTGCCCAGCGAGGCTGTGAGATTAAGTGTTCAAAATTCAACAGGTCTGGGACGATCTGATCTAAGCTGCCTCTTTTGAACAGGAGCCTGGACCAGACAACCAGCGAGCACAGCACGTGGACCGAAGGTCCCTGCCCACCTCAGTTATTCTTCAGTTCTGCTTGACTCGTGAATGAAGACGTGTGGCTGCCTCTTTGGGGAATCTCCACTTGAAGGCTCATAAGAAGATACTCACTGCAGCCAAGCAGGAGCTCTGGTGGAAGTTTTGGCTACAAAATACGGTCCCTGAAGACGATGGTTTTACTAAGGCCTTATTGGCACCAAGAACTGAGCAACCTAAAGGTAGGAGAGCATCAGCTGTGCACCCTCTTCTCCCTCCCCTCCCCTGAGACTAGTGAAGTTGTTACGGTGCCAGGGCTAAAGGGCCAGCAGGTTTGGGTATCTGCCAGGGCTGTTCTGCTGAAGGGCAGGATGGGGCCGGGGAAGGAGTCCTTAGCAAAGCAGGACGTGTGCGCAGCCCATTGGACACAGTGAGCATGACAGTCAGGCTTCCGGTGGGAAGGAATGGGCTTGACTCATTATTGGTTGGATTTCATTTTAGGAAGAGCCCTCTCCCTGTTCTGAATGCTCCAGAAACGAAAGACAAGTTTGAGTCACTGTTACTTTATTTGCTCCAACAGACATTTGATTTATACAAAACAAAACAGACCAAAATAACCCCAAACTGTTTACAAAGCAAGTTAAGTGCTTGAAACTTTTGATATACAAGAGTATATATTGTTCACATTCCTATTTCATACATGATGTACAGGTGAAATATTCCTCAAAAGAAAGAAAATTTTCCTTTACATGTAGTAGTAAAAAACAAAATCCTCATAAAAATGTCAGTATTGTCAGGAACTACCAGACGCCATTCCCTGACCTTCAGCGTTGATGGAGGAAGAGAAACGGGCCACGGGACCTGCCACCCGCGGCTCTGCCTCTGCCTGCCTTCCCTTTTTTTGTGTTTGGGTTTTTTTATAACAAAAAAAAACCACTCCCTTATAAAATCTGACAGACTATCCTCTGAATTCCACTGTAGCTGTTGAGGTTTTGCCCTGCTCTGTTTAAATTTTTCTGAGTAGTTTGGTTAAAATGAAACAACAGCAACAAGGAAGCAGATACAAAACCATTTCAAATAAAAATCAGAAACCTTAACTCCTAATTGAATAAGCGTAATTCCTATTGACGCAGACAGCAACGTCTTCTAGAGAAATACTGATATTTAGCTGTCAAGGGTGTTAATGAATCGCACCAGATACATCAGGACAGGACTGGTTTGTGCTGGCTGGATTTCTGATTTCCAAGGCCTGCTCACATGCCACAGGGAAGCAAAAAAGTGGAAAAAAAATCACTGCAAAACTCCTGAAGAAAAAATTTTTAGCACTTACCGAACACGTTGCTGTCATTTATATAGGCCCAATGTGATGCCAAGTGCAGTGTCTGAGGGATCATTTTGGAATAAATCTTACTTGGGGTTTGGTTCTTTTTCCTGTCAATTGCTGACTTGCTGAGGGCAGGCCTACAAGCAAGCAGTGCTGAGGGCAGGAAATGCCATCAACCTCATGCTGCAGAGCTTGCCCTCACCGCCAAGGTCCTTTTGCAAGAAGAAAGGCACCAGTTGTCTCCTACTTTTCTGTAGAAAGTGTGGAACTGGGGTGTGTCAAGCAATTAGACGTGCTGTACAGGGGGAAGGAAAAAAAACGTTTGCTCTTACAGCAGCACAATCAAGGTAAAAGGAAGGAAAAAAAAAATGAATTGTGCTGCCTGCACTCAGAATGCCCAGCAAATCTAAAACATCTGCTTGGATTATTGCTGGCCCTGTCTTGTTTTGTACGGTCTGGGGGTGGGGATGGGAGGAGGGGAAAAAACCTCATCCTGCTGACACTTTGCAACCTGCTTGCAAGCAGCAGGACTTCGAAGCAATAAACATAGTATACGAATGATCTCTGTATCAAAACACGCAGGTGGGAGGCACCAAACCTCCTCACGCTCCCGTTCTGGGACACGAGGAGGATGCTGGGGTTAAGGTGAGAGGGCAAAGGCATCCCTGAACCTTGCAAAATGTGCTGCAGGCAGGACCACGTAGGTCAGACTGCCGAGCCAAGGTGGGCTGCCCGCTGTGAGGCTGCTCCTGCACCGGCGAGCTGCAGGGCCACGGCCAGGTAGTTATAACACGTGCGTTGAGACCGTCTTCTTATTGCATATTATTCCTATGTTTTTGGCAGAGTGCCGGTGCCACGCCATGCCAGGCTCCTCAGGCTCCTGCCTGAAGGAGGAAGGATCTCTAAAGCACTGGTAATTTCCTGGAAGCACTTTTTTTAAATTTTTTTTTTTTAAAACTCTTTCTTTTTTTTTTTCTGAGCACGGCTGTTTATAGATATATAGATAGTTATATATACATACACACATTTCATATATATATGTATATATATATAAAAATAGCAATTTCATAGTTATATACAGGCATTAATAAAGTGCATAATGTTATTGGCTATTTTCAAATCTCATTTCCTGAGGAAGTGCTAACTTAACATAGCTCCTCCTAGGGCATGATGCCGGCAGCCAATGCCAGGGTGTGACACCTACTCCCCGCCTTCTCATGCCCACAAATACATCTCCTTGTCTGGAGGAAGAGCCTAAAAGGAGTAGTGTCGACCTCAGTCCTCCAGGAAGCCGGTCGAGGCACCGACCGAGACGTCTTCCTTCGCCGAGGTGAGCGCGTCCAGGAGGGACTTCCCTCTCTTGCGGAGCTCCCAGGCGCTTGCTACTTGGCGGGGGTCACGGAGCCGTCTTCGGGAATCTTCTCCTCTGAGCAGCTTCTTCCCGACAGCTTGTCGTGGTGCTTGAGCTCGCTGAAGCGCTCGGCGACGCACTGCGCCGTCAGCCGGGCCTCGGGGTCGTGGTCCCAGCACTCGATTAGCGTTTCGCACACCATCTGGATGCCCTGCGGGCAGCGCAAAGCCCAGAAAGGGAGAAAGTTGCTTTAGTGCCCCTCTGACGTTCAGGGGTTATTCAGGTATGTCCTGGAGGTGCATACTTTATTAAAAAAACAAACAACCAAACAAAACCCTCCTACAATATTTTCAGCACTTTAGTTGGTACTGTCATTCCTGGGCGTATGTTCTGGTACTTTAACAGAAGGAAAGTGCTGCTTTGCACTGGTGCTATAGAATCAAGCAGGGATTTTTAATTTTTTTTTTTTTTAATAAATATGATCAGAACTCTTGGATAGTGTGACTTCCTGCTCAACTCGTGCCTTTGTGTGCTTGAATGCCATTTGGATTTTTTGGAACAAAATTCTGATTACCAGCAATACCAGGCCCTGCGTCATCCCTTTATGAATTCCTTGCAAACGAACTTAATCCGTGTGCAAATACGGGCCACTGTCCCACAAACAAACACATGCCATTCACAGATGTAACTACTGAACCTTCCTTTCAATGCTGATGCACGTGTTTACAGGAGCAAAAAACCAGTTGCAGCTCCATGATGCATTTTATAAACATGAAATATTTGCCAGGAAATTGTGCACTTTGCTTTATGACACTAAAAGCCCATTAACTGGGATTTATCTTAAACTTCTTATTTAAAAAAATAGCACGGCATTAATTGCATAATTTACCTAATTGGTGATGTTGACTGATGTCGATGTTAATAGCAGAATGTTATTGTCTGTATACAAATAACATTAGTTTTCTGCTGGCATAGAAATTACAAGCCGTAAATTAAATTAAATACTAAACATTAACTTGAAATCAATAGTGCAACAAATCTCATTAAGGGGGGGGGAGAAATTGTAATATGTAAATCCTTTGCAGAATTTTATCACGATGAATAACGAGTTCATTACAAAGGCAGGACTGCAGAGGAAGGAAATGAATACGGAGGAGCCGTTCCAGCTCAAAACAGC
This sequence comes from Baryphthengus martii, assembly GCA_013396935.1. NCBI lineage: Eukaryota > Metazoa > Chordata > Aves > Coraciiformes > Momotidae > Baryphthengus > Baryphthengus martii. The sequence goes on from VWZK01014534.1 coordinate 54,905, forward strand.
TCCTCAGCTGCTGGGAACCGTCCCGGCCTCGCAGAAGCTGATGCAGTGCCGTGTTTTAGCCAGCGCCACGTGAAACACCAAAGGGCTGCAGATGAAGAGAATTAAATCCACCTGACTATGTTACCAAGCATTCATCTGCTGCCTTAGGCTCTTAGCTGAACCCTGCTGGAGCCGGCTGTGCCCGTCCTGGTGACACACCAGCACGGAGGGCACCGTCCTCCCAGTCAGTGGGGTGCCCTGTACTGGGGCCAGATGGAAGTCGAGGTTTGACACAGGGAAGGAGTCTCTGAAGTTGAGTGCAGGACATCTGGGTTCGGATCTGTGGTCATTTTACTTGCTCCCTAAACCTGAACGTGACTAAATTCATGGTGGTTTTTTTTTTCCTCCCAAATGATCTGAATGAGGATCCTTTTCTCCCTTGTTGATGGGGCTTTTCTAAATTACCACATTTGTATGTCTAGTTTGGGCTTCATTTTGTCTTTGTGGAAAGAAAACAACTGCAGTCAATTCAGAATCCCCTTTACTTGCTCACCCACAATTTTTACAAAATTCCTGCAGTCGGTTCTTTTTTTAGAGAACAAGTTGGTTGGAAAGATGATTGATTTTTGGCCACTCACTTGGCCTTTCTTAAGTAGGTGTTAAACTACAATTCAAACATCTCAACTGGAATGAAAAATGAGTGTTACATTACTCCTGATGGAAATACTAGCTGATCTTGGCTGCCTGGCCTTTTATAGATGTTCACAATGCTTTTCTTTTGTCTGTAAAGATCACTCAACGTTTCACTGACAAGTGGAATGACCAAGCCTCACTTCTTCTCTGATACAATTCTCATTTTATCTCTACTGATAAAACTGCTCGGGGCAGGGTGGGGTAGAGGTGAAGAAATGCACGTCTTTGCCTTATCTCCATTTGGTTCCATCTACTGAGAAATCTGCCGTTGCCTGGGAAGCGCAACCGTGGTGCCCATGGATGGGGACAGCTCATAAGTGCGCTTCACCACGTGCAAGGGGAACGGGCTGCTAATGCGCGACGAGAATGAAACCGGACTGGCCTGCTGAAGACTCATTTCCTATTTTCTTAAACCTGTCAACAGCTGGGATACAACTATCACTGTTCTCAGTGATAAAGGACTGAGATTTGTTTTCTCTGCTGAAGGGGCCCATGTGTGAAGTTGTTGGCTTGGACCTTCCAGGGTCTGCACACGGTGTGGCTTCAGGCCCTCGCTGTTCTGTGGCCGGCTGGCCGATTGTTGGGTTTCAGGTTTCCGGTCTTTTTATGATGATCACTTTTAGATGACACTGGTGGGCAGCAGAAATCTCAGGGCTTTGGGGTAAGCGCGGTGCAGAGCGCTGAGGCGTCTGACCCACGGGCAGCACCGGTGTCATCCCTGCAAAGCAGAGCTCCAGCCCGTTGGGCAGGGTGCTGAGCTAAGGCTCAGGCTTGGGGCAGCCCCTAAGTGTGCGAGTCGGCTCCCAGGGGCTGTTCTTACCTGATGGTTAAGCCATGAGCTGGGGATCTCGGGTCGCCCTCTGTCTCTGAGGACGTTGTCCTTCATGCTTTCCACGCAGGGGTGTTCTCGCACTTTAGAGCCAAACGGGGGCTCGTACTCTTTCACTTCTGCCAAGAGAATAAGCAAACACAAGGGTATTCATCTGTGCTGTGCTGGTGCCAAGTGTGAAGGGAGCTGGCTGTTCTCTGGAGGAGTAGGAGCTACTGATTAGCCGCTCAGTGCCACTGTTCTGCTTGACCAGCTCCAAACAAAGCAAAGGCAGTTGGCATTTTCAAAAATGTTTCAAATGTGTTTCTCCTACACGCTCCCTCCCTCCCATTTTCTTTCCCAGCCAACTAAACCATTTTCCTTTAAGCCCTTTAGTACGTCATCATATTGGCGACAGCCAGAGCAGCACAGCAACCTATAATGGTTTGTGAGTCCTTCAAAAACACACAGGAGCTTCAAGGTGAGTTTTGCCTGAGCCAGGCTTGTGAGAACTGGTTACTCTGGTGCCCTTTAGGTCCCCTGGAGTTCATACACGCTTACCAGGTGAAACATAAACTGAAATCTATCTAGGTCAGGATAGATGTTAACGTGCCAGACTGCCAGGAGGAAAAAGATACAGTAAGTGCTGGAAACTGCTGTGCTACCCTTAGTATTGAGCCACGTTCCTTTGTAGAAAGTCTGCTCTTATTTTAGGTTTCTTTGCCCACATGGGTCAGTTTTGGCCCATGATGCAGGAGGCACAGCTTCCTGAAGGAGCTGCTGCCATTCTAGTTTTTGTTTGCATGGTGCATATTTTCTTTGCTTTTCTTTGGAGAGGGAAAGGAAGAGGCAGACATATGGGACCTTTGGAGAAAACTCAAGAAATCTCTAAGAGCGGAAATATTATAGTAGATGCTGACACAGTGTAGAAAATGCTGTGGTTTCTTTGGGAACAGATGGAGACTTTACTCACAGGCCTAATGACTTGCTAGTATTAGATAAAGATTTATGAACTTGGCCTGTTCTGCTGCCTCTTATTTCTTTCTAGGAATTAACTGAGGGCAAGAAAAACTGAAGTGTAATCTACAAGGCAGTCTGAGGAAAGCCTGAGTGAGTGCCCAGAAGAGATGTAAAGAGAGAGGAACAGCATGAGAGACACGGTACTCTTGTGTAATGTTACAACCAGAGTTCAAATGCCGTGACCAGTGCTGCTCACTCCTATCAAGCTCTGAGAAGGGTGATAACAACTATTAAAGGCCCAGAAAAAAAAATGGGAAGAACCTCTAAAGCTTGGCTTTGTTTCCTTTGGAGAGAAAGGTAAGAGGTCATACGGTAACATACTGAAAATAACTAACGGTCAAGATAACACAGGTCAGATCCTTCTGATTGTCATGGCTCACGGAAAAACAAGGTAGTGTTGAACAGAACTAAAAGGCAGACTTTTCTCTGAAGCCTTAGAGTCAGGCTGTAGATCTCATTTCTACGTGATGGCCACAAGATGAAGACTACAAGCTACAGGAAAAAAACAAAAAGAGAAGGAATTTCTGATGCTTATAAAGAATAGCCAAGATATGATAAACATTTTGGAAGGAATATTAAACCTCATGCTTCCAAGTTCAGTGTCGAGAGATCCAGCTGCAAATAACTGTATGTGCAGTGCAAGCAGATCACCTCAGAGCCAAGGCTCTGAGATCTGCTCGCAGTATGAGGAGTCAGAGAAGCTGGTGCCGTGGTGCTGACCTGTTTCCTCTCACTGAGCTTAAGCTGAAGGCCGTTCAGGTTCACGGGAAGGGAGAGCCCTCCTCGGAAGCAAGAGGTTTGTAATATGTTTTCACTGCTTGGGAAATTTTCTGTGCTGTGAACATTCCTCTGCCAAATATTAAGACTGAACAGGTTCTTCAGGTCTGGGTTTTTGCGTTGTTTTTGGTTTGTTGTTTTGGTTTTTTTTTTATGATGAAGCGAAATTGAAGTCAGATGCCAATTCACTGCAGTAACTTTGTAGTAAGACAGTTATGCCTTCCCTCAGTTTGAAAAGCATGCAGCATCTTCTTGCTATTTATTAGCTTGCTTCTCTTTCCCTTAGAAAGCAAAGCCCACCAAATCTTCTCCCAGTAAATCATCCTTATGCTGTGGAATCTCAGGTGTCAGACACATCTTGCAGCAGTAGCTGGGGTTATTCAGGGATCACCTGGACGTGCCGCAGTAGATGTCAGTTGGAGACGGGTTAAGCTGCTTGTGCAAGGCTCTGTATAGATGCTGAACCTATTTTTTATGCCTTTCTGTGTTTCTTTTCATTGTTTTTAGACTGGTCATATCCCAGCAATGGGAATTGGTTGAACTACCATAAATCCCTCAGGTACTATGAACAGTACTTCAGCATTCAGTGATGGCAAAGTTCCTTCAGCTTTAACCTCCAGCATTTAATCTTTATAGTCGTGAGCTCCTTTGCACTAATAATTGCTGTGCTTCTAGTTCCCTTTAACTGACTGTAACTGTCAGAAAGCCTGGGACTGGATTTTCAGCCCCAAATACAACCATTACTGCCAAGCTGTTCGTTGTTTCTGATGAATGCTTTGGAAAATTTGGCCGAGGGTTTCTCATGAAAAATAGACCTCACTCATGATGATCTTCTACTCTAAGATCTTTGCAGTGAGAATCAGTTCCTTTGGGTCAGAACAGCATACCCACAAACCCAGTGCTCCCTCACGTGATCTGTCTCGCTGATTTACATGGGACAGCTTCCAGTGCTGGAAGATGACGGCTCATTTGTTTCTATAAAGCAGGAGCGAGGTGAAAGAAGGCCAGCAAAAATCAACTGTGGGGCACAGTCCAGGCCACACCAGTGGGCTTGTCTCTGGGAACTTCTGAAACGCTTCTCTTTTTAGAGTTTACAACGGGAGAGCCACAGAAGGGGTAAAACAATTGCTGGTGGCACTACTGTGACCCCTGCCACGTGTTTGTGTGTGTGTGTGCAGATTGATGCTAGAGGAATTTGGGTGGTGGATCTACTCAGCTATTGCACAAAGGGATTATGCAGAGGCTCAAAAGCCACATCACTGGAAAGTTTAAGGAGCTGTCAAATGCTTACTTCACATTTTCTGTAGGTTTCCCTGTTCTGCTCCTTCAGAATACAGATGCTAACTGGGAAGGGTGAGGATGTGTTGGGATGGGTGAGCTCACCGTGCAGCTTCCCTTGCACAGACATATTTTAAGCGACTTCACAGCTGACGATCAAAGACACAGCCGCTCTTCCAAAGGTTTGGGAACGCATAAACTCTGCCAGTACAGTTATAGGCCGCTTGGTCACTGTGTGCTGGATCCTGAGGTGGAAAAGCAGAGGCACGTAGAGCACATGAGCACCCAACAAGGAGTGTAGGGCAGCGGTCTTACCTACTGCTACCTGGGCTTTTTGAAGGCGAGCTCTTGCTGCTTGACACGTAGTCCTGTGGTAACACATGGAGAATTTCTAGACCGTGAGTTGCTGTGGCGGGGTGACGCCGCACCATGAGGATGGACCAGCTCAGGTTTATTTACCACCACAAGCCAGCGTGGCGCAGCCTTGCCCTGACCGGGCTCTGCTCCACAGAGGGAGAGGCTTAAACCAGGCCCCAGCTGCAGTCGCCTCGGGGGCCAATGCACCGGCACAATCCCCCTGCCCAGACTATCTAAATGCTCCCTGCCGCCAGAAACCGTCACCTCTCCATGACAAGCCGGTGAAAGCCGAGCATTTCATGAGATACGGGCTGCTCAAAGGTTCTGTTGCCGACCTGTGGCTCTTGGCTGACTCTTTCCAAGTACGCATAAGCTTAAGCAGTGATTTCACTCACGTTACCCACAGCCCTGGTGAAGCGAGGCTACCATTTCAAAGGAAGCCCTGCTGCTGTACCGCCGCCAGCCAGCACTCCGGGCACTACGGTATCGCACGAGCGACGTCGCCATTTTCTGAGGGGTTTCTCTTCTCCTTCTTCATCAGCTTCTTATATCCAGAAGTTCCCTTTTTTCCCCTTCTCCTCTGCCACCCTCGACAGCTCCCCACCCAGAACAGCTCTGATATAAACCAGATGGTTTGCTTTTCTTTCTAGGAGGCCGTCAGAGAAATTACACTTGCTTCAGTCGCCAAAGCTGCGTCGCCCCGAAAGCAAGCGGTTGAGATGAAAACTGTATTTCTTGCAACGTGCAGCATCTGGCGCACAGCTGTTGCACTGAATGAAATACCAAGTTAACGGCAGCGCGGAGCAGTTGAAGTTCTCCCTGTAGTAGTATTGCAGAGTTTCTAAATATGCCTGTTAAATTATACTCCGGTGAAAAATCAGTCAAACTTGATCTTTGCCTCTGTCTCCCTTTCCCTCGTGCCCCATTTCTGCTTCTCCGCATTTAGCACAAGAAAGTAACAATGAACAGCAGGGCCTCGCTCGAAAGCTGATCCCCACCTGCTTATTTACTACGGCAGCTCCACAGTACGGATTGTGCTGCTGGGTATTGTTGTTGAAACGTCTGCTGACTGAAAAGGCCTTGGCATAGTGTGGAGGCCGTCTGACAAAGCTTCTGTAGCAAAAGGACCTGCCTCTAGCGACTCCCACGCTCACCAAACGCCCGCAACGCCGACACATAAATCCCGAGAGCTGCCGTTGTCAAAGAAGCCGGGCGCTGTACCTTTATATGGCCGAATGGCGCTTAGCCCCTTCGCGTGCTTCCAACCCTCATGGAAGTCGCTGTCTCAGCTTAGACTGCCTTAGAACCCGCTCAAGACTTCTCTAGTGACAGGGTCCTGACCCCACAGTCAAGCCTGCCCTGCAAATCCAGCACCTACAGCTTTCAGGCTCCTTTGGAAAGGCCGGCTGCCATCAGGTCAGCCTCCTGTGGCTCCCATGGGAGGTCAATGCCCTCAGTGCCTCACAGTTTAGGAAGAAAAAAGAGGGGTCTGCGTGGGCAGAGGCAGCTCCTCAGGAAGGCTGTGAGGAGAGGAGGGAGTCTCACCAGTGACAGATGGAGAGAGAAAGCAGAGGGGGGGCTGTCGCCATGACTCACTGTAAGGGCATTTCACCAGCTGGTTGCAAACATAGCTGGGCTGCATAAACCGCGGGAAAATCTGAGAAGGAAATGAGAGCAACCATTCAATGCTGCTGCAGCGCTGTACCAGTGACAAGTTAAAGGAGCTACATCCTGGGAGTTGTAGTTCTCTGGATGAAGACACTAAGCCCAAGTTGTGTCCCCCAGATATGCCCAAGTACTCCTTTAGTTTTGCTGGAGACTTCAACCCCTGGAAAGATGACCAAAATAGGGACTCAGAATTCAAGAAATGTGTTTCTGGAGATCAGAATGACCGAGGGATGAAATGAGTAGAAAAAAAAATCAGGCTACGGGTGGAGGTTAAGCTCCACCTTGAAAACAAAGGGGATGCTGAGCCAGAAAAATCTTTACTTTTCCTGAAATGACTTAATGATTTCATCTCTTCTTCTCAAGGTTATAATGGGTCAGGCTCTTCTAGCTAAACATGCTGGTGATTTTCCTTTCTTATGAAACTCCCTTTATATCCTCTTTCAGGAGTTGCCTTCTGAGAACAGCAGCAATAAGATTTGCTCTTGCCACAATCTCCATTTCACTGTACTCAGCAAATATGAACAGGAAGGGACTCAGGCATCAGCAAAGATAAAAGACTCCACAGTGAACAGTTCCTATTTATATTAATAAGGTGAGTTCCTAAATGCAAGAAACAGAGAGAGCCCAAGAGACAGGGCAACGATCCTTTTTCTTGGGTTTTAAATCTCCTCAGCCACATTTACAAAGTGCTAAGGAAAGGCTGCGGTTGTGCCGGTGCATTTAGAAAGAGGCAGGCTCACGACAGCGAGCTGTGGATAGGTTTGCCTTGCAATATGCCAGGCAGAGGGGCAGTTCCTGAAAGCAACAAATGTGTTTTCCCTGAAATGTTTGACTAGCAAAGAAACTTTTTTTTTTTTTTCATGCTCTTATGCTGACACCAGCTGTTTGCACACCTCCTGGCTTTGTAGCTTTTCTGGCAGAGTGCAAGCAGGGGCAAAGCTGGTGTCCACAGCCCAGCCCACCCAGCAAGACTAAGTGCGGGTCAGACACAGGAGGAGACTGAGGTTGGAGGCATTTCTCCTGCCATTCTGCATCGGGACAGGCTGGACAGCTGGGTGAAGGTGAACCTCAGGAAGTTGAATAAAGACAAGTGCAGAGTCCTGCATCTGGGGAGGAATAACATGAGGCACCAGTACAGATTAGGGGTCATTCTGCTGGAGATCAGCTCCATGGAGAAAGACCTTGGAGTCCTGGTGCATAGTAAGTTGTCCATGGGACAGCAATGGGCTCTTATGGCCAAGAGGGCTAAGGGTCTCCTGGGGGGCATTAAGAAAAGTGTGTCCAGCAGGTTGAGGGAGGTTCTCCTCCCCCTCTGCTCTGCCCTGGGGAGACCACACCTAGAATACTGGATCCAGTTTTGGGCTTCTCAGTTCAAGAGAGACAGGGATCTACTGAAGAGAGTCCAACGGAGGCTACGAGGATGATGAAGGGACTGAACATCTCTCTTGTGAGGAAAGGCTGAGAGCCCTGGGCCTGTTTAGTCTGGAGAAGAGAAGCCTGAGAGGGGATCTTATTCATGTCTATCAATATCTGAAGGGCGAGGGTCAAGTGGAAGGGGCCAGTCTCTTTTTCTGTGGTGCCCTGGGATAGGATGAGGGGCAATGGGCACAAACTGGACCACAGGAAGTTCCACCTGAACATGAGGAAAAAACTTCTTTCCTTTGAGGGTGATGGAGCGTGGACCAGGCTGCCCAGAGAAGTGGTGGGGTCTCCTTCTCTGGAGACTTTCCAACCCCTCTGGATCTGTTCCTGTGTGGCCTGCCCTGGGGGATCCTGCTCTGGCAGGGAGGTTGACCTTGATGATCTCCAGAGGTCCCTTCCAACCTCTAACATTCTATGGTTCTATGATTCTATGACAGCGTGATGCAGCTGCACAGCCACTGACACCCCTGTGGTATCTTCTCTCTTTTAAAGAGAAGAAGATGGGTGGCACTTACTTACCTCCAACACCGTTGCAGCGAGATGTCATTTCCCAGAGGACCAAAGCCATGGAGTACACATCTGCTTGTTTGAAGGACTCCACATTCTCCAGGTTCATTCTGGACTCCAGAACCTCAGGGGCCATGTACCTTGCTGTGCCAACCTACAGGGGAGGAGATCAGGGAGAGCTTAGGAGCTGCGACTGGAATTTATGGTTTGTATTCTGCTGTGATTTAACTTCAGCGTTCACAGAAACGGTGCCTTTTCACGCGTACCGAAAAATTCAGGCCACACGTGGCACAGGTCATATTTTCTGCTGCCAGGGGAATCTGGCATTGTCCTGACTACCAACTTTCACCTCCCTCTGTAAAGAAACATAAAAGCAGCCCTTTTTAGCTCCTTAAGCAAATAATTTTGACACTACGAAGCTTCCTCACTCTTCGGCAGTTCACAGATAAACTCTGCCCCGCGGGCCTGAAGCAATTGCAGCTGACTGAGAGTCTTTCAGATGAACAAGCAGCACGTTGTATTCTTTTGCGCTGCATCTTTGCAGCGTTAGCTGCTTCTTTTCATGGCAGCCTTGAAAGAAAAGTGGTAAACGCAGGTCTGGCAGAAGAAAGCAAATAATACACCAATCCTGAATGAAGCAGCACGTGTTTGAATCGAAACCAAAAATTGGCCCCTTTGTTTGAAAAGCTGGTCTCATAAACTTTAGTCATGTAGAGCAATGTTCAGCAACGATTTTAGCAGCTTTGCTGAGCCCTAGATTATGCCCTTGCATTACAGAAGTCAAAGCTTAAATGTCTGGTTTTATCAGAAGACAGGATTTAAGGACGTATTTCTGGATCACTCAACAGTTGCTCTCAATGATAAGCTCTTCACAGGGCAGGTATAAAAATATTATCCCCCTTGAAAAGCTGCAAACATAAAAAGTTTTGATCAGGCAAAGGCAGTTTCAAACTAGAGGCTGGTTAATCACAGAGATGAACAAGCACAAGTGGGTGATGGAACAGGACCTGTGACTGGAATGAGCTATTTGTAGATGGCACCTACAGCAATGACTCCAGAGCCCAGCAGCAGGACTGCAAAAGACCATTTCAGTTCCTGGGTCTGAAGTTGCAGGTAGCCACGGAGTAAATGTACAGTCCCTGAGAGAGCCCCGTGACATCCATTTTACAGGCTTCTGTAAACATCTCTTATCACCCCAGGCTCAGGACAAATGGGAAGAAGGGCGTGCCACAAGAAGTGGAATGCACTGTAGTAAGACAGCAGACAAGATCAAGGCCATAGCTTTTTCATAGGACTCTGCAACAGCAGAGAAGTTCTGTGTCAAAAATATCCAAATGGTTCCATGACCAAAGCTTTTATAAATAGAGGAGAGGGAAAAAAAAAATAAATCCATGTGATCGGTCTCAGCTAAATTCCCTATTCCCTTTTTTGTGGACTTGCGTGATGAATTTAAGGCCAAACGTGAGCAACTGAATGAGCACTTGAGACAATTGTGTCAGCACCAGTGACTTGCCCAGCATCTCCCTCTCCTACAGAACATAAACGTATGGACAATCTGCAGTCAAGCAGATTTCTCCAACACACGTCTTCCCCAGAGGGATCCAACCCAAATTTGAAGAAGGGTTACCTGTACACTATGTATGTCCCACAGTCCCAAATCCTGCTGATTTTACCAAGAGTTAATGGTGCCTAAATACAGAATTTTACCATTGTCACAAAGTGCTGGTCTGGGCTGGCATTTCACACTCTCTTTGCAGCAGTGAAAATTACTCTGCAGCTTTGCTGGACAATGAAGGATCAAGTCCTATGACTAAAAACTACAGTGGGAAATGCAGAGAAAAATTTTAATTACTTGAAGAATGGTATCAAATCAATCCCATTTCCATCCTGCTCTGAATTGCGTGTCAGCCAGAGAGGTGGTAGAGATCTCTCTTTATTTGATAAGGGAGACTCATCTGTAGCAAGGTTGATGATGCTGCTGAGATGAGGAACTGCTGGTCTTGACGGCACCTACCAGTCCTTTGAACACAGTGGGACAAAGGTCCAGATTTATGACCTCACATTAAGTAACGGCCACAAATATGACCGAGCAGGGGTGGGTGGTGGGTGGCCGAACTGGAAAGACTGCAAAGGGCTAATGGGAGAAAAGAAAGTTTCCAGCCAGTCTCTAAGGGCACTGGTGCTGTCTGGTCAGTAACAGCTATGTTTGTATGGCATGGAAAATAATTGGGTAGATGGGAAAGAAGATGGTTTTGTAACCCCAACAACTTGCTTTGAGTATTACTAAGGCTGACCAGAAAACTGGTAAAATACTCTTTTACCTCTTTCATAGGAAGCTAGAGGTTTCTTTGATTTAAGATTTGGGTCAGTTCCATTATATACTTTCAAAGATTGGACCTCCTGGTGAGAAAAGTTTGAGTCAAAAGGCAAAGTTTAGAAATGAGCAATCATAGCATCACAGAATGCCTTGGGTTGGAAGGGACCTTAAACGTCACGCAGTCCAACTTCCCTGCAGGCAGCAGGGACATCTGCAACTNGAGCAATCATAGCATCACAGAATGCCTTGGGTTGGAAGGGACCTTTAAACGTCACGCAGTCCAACTTCCCTGCAGGCAGCAGGGACATCTGCAACTAGAGCAGGTTGCTCACAGCCCCATCCAACCTGACCTTGGAATGTTTCCAGGGATGGGGCATCTACCGCCTCTCTGGGCAACCTGGGCCAGTGTTTCACTATCCTCAGTGTAAAAAATTTCTTCCTTATATCTAGTTTAAATCTCCCCTCTTTTGTTTAAAACCATTACCCCTTGTCCTGTTGAAACAGACCCTACTAAAAACATTGTCCCTATCTTTCTTACAGGCCTTCTTTAAATATTGACAGACTGTAATAAGATCTCCTTGGAGCCTTCTCCTGTCCAGGCTGAATAATCCCAACATTCTCAGCCTGTATTCACAGGAGAGGGGTTCCAACCCTCTGATCATTTATACATAAGGCAAATTCTGGTGCAAGACAAACCCCCCACACCCTGCCTTGAGCAAAAGCTTCAGCACTGCAGTTGGCATGTTGGGGAACTGGAGTGGATGGTGCTTGGGTGCCCAGAAGAAACAAGGTGGAGGTTGAAGTGGGGCCGATTCACAGCATCCTACTCCTTGTCACAGAGAAGAATGACACCGGCTGGGTTGCCCTCCAACAGCTTCAAGTGAAGCTAAACAAAGTAAAAGAGAGGCCCTCAACACCAGCACCCTGATTGCAAAGCAGTAACTTGCTCCGGGCAGCGCTGCGCTTTTTTGTTAGCGACGGCGTGGATGGTGGAAATGGCAGCGTCAATACCACCCTCCTGCTTCCAAGTGTCTCTGAGCAATGCCAGAGCAATCAGCTTGAAATATGGGTTGGCTTTATGCGATCAAAATGTCTGCGGGGTTGAGTTTCAGAGCCTCTGCCTTACTCTGCCAAATACTCTGTTTTCACTTGATTCCAAATAGACCCAGTCTTACGACTTACAGGACGGTGTGATTTCCCCAAACTCCAACAAGGTCTGGCATGCCGGAGGGAAATGACAGGTAGTTGCCAGTGGCGTTTGTATTATTTTAAATACGGCTTCCTTCGTTATCATTACTCCCTGTACTGGGTTATAAAATCTCTCAAAATGAGACCAAGACAGCGGCTTCTTTCTTAGGAAGGAGACGTTCAAAGAGAGATCTTAGTTAGATACACAACAGCAAAGCCCCTGTGAATTCACCAGAGCACTACTGACGGAAGAACTGCCCCTGCAAACATTCTAAACCAAAATATTAGGGCCATGTGAAGTAAAAGTCAGTGTAAATGGACAGGCTTTGATGAGACCTAAGTATAAAAACATAAATATATATATATAAAGTATAATTAAATAATCATGAATTAATTAACAAATGGTCTAAATTTGTACAGTTTTCATTAGAAAATCCAATATTCAGAGAGCTATCATCTAAAACAATTCATCTTCACAGCAGTCATAAACAGCCTTCTGGCATCCTTGTGAAGCAGATGAATATTTTCTGTTACTTAACTGAAAAACCATGAACAGGGCAATTATTTTTATTTGAGATGCTTGCATTTGCAGGAAGCGCCATGATCTTCAACAAGTGGTTTTTTTTTGGCCTTACCAAGTTTTTATCTCCTTACACCTCCGTTTTTCTACTTACACCTCTCAAGAATCGAAGACTGACTTCACATGTGCTGGGATACAGCCGGCGTGGGTCTGCTCACACAAAACTGTACTGGCATCAGGCATAAAAAACTGTGGCACAACCTCACCACCCTTCTGTGGCGTTGCAGCAGCACCACAAACAGTAGCTAAGAAGCTCACACACACTTAGTACAAGTGTAGAAAGAGGCTGGCTGCATTGTACAGCTATGCAGCTCTCTGATCGTAACAGAACTTTCTTTGCACATTTCTCACCGTTGCTTTAAGGTTAAGTTTAAAGGCTCTTTGTTTATAAATACTGTCACTTTATTTTTTAAAGATTTTAAGTAGGTACGGCAACATCGAATTCTTCCTCTTTTCAGCCTGGGAACTGGCACAGCAGTGGGTACAACTGCCCCCTCCTCCCCTCAAACTTTGAACTCACCTGCCCGCTATTAGCCAGGTCATCCACAGAGAGTGAAGGGTCCAGTCTCAGGGACAGCCCAAAGTCACAGAGGCAGCAGGTTAAATCGTTTTTCACCAGGATGTTGGAGCTCTTTAGGTCTCTGTGCACGATGGGCGTTTTGGGGCGCCCACAGGGTGTGTGATCACTGTGCAGATGTGCGATCCCTCGGGCCAAGGACCCACCCAGTTTCCAGAGGTCCTCCCAGCTGATAATGTGTCGTGTGAGGTATTCCTGCAAGTTTCCTCTAGCGTGGAAGGCAGTGATCAACCAATACTGCTTCCCAAGATCTGTCTTGCGCTCCTCGGCTGTCAAGAATTGGAGGATATTCTCGTGCTTGAGGTTTACATCTGAAAAAACGTCTTTCTCAGTTTTCCAGGAGGCATATTCTTCATAGGAAAAGATCTTGACTGCCACAGTTTCGTACTGTTCCGAGGTGTTTTGCTTCAGTTTGGCTTTATACACTTCGGCGAACCTTCCTTTGCCGACAACGACGTCCAGCTCGATGGGCAGCAATTCCGTGTTGTGGTTGATGTTGTTGGCACAGGTCGAGCTGATGTCCGAGCGGTCATCATCCAACATAATGGCACAAACATCACTGCAGTCCTTATGTTTCCTAGGCTTAACATTCTTCTCCCATGCCTTGTTCAGCTTCCGCTTCTTATGAGTGCGGTAGGCGTAAAAGATAACAATCACTGCAACAGAGATCACCAGCAACGGGACAAGACTTATAATTGTGACTTTGGAAATTTCATCTTTCTCCTCTGGCTTATGGGGGTCATCTGGAAAGAAGAAGAGCAGGAGGGCATTAATTAAATGGCACGAGAAGCTGTCAATAATTTTAATTTTTATCCAGAGCGCAATACTTTATTTCCTTCACCGACAGTAAGTAATAAAAATTACCACTATGTTCTTACCTCAAAATGTTGTTTTGTACATTGGCCTCCATTTAACAGGAGTTCTCTAGCTGCTTATTTTATGTCTCAACTGAATGAGCGAGATCTTAATGTAATTTCATATCTTTCTTCTTTTCTCAGGCTCTTATTATGGATGAAACTTTCCTTTCCTGAAGACAGTAGGAAAGTCTCCTGCACTTACTCTGTCAATGACAGATCTGTCCCTTTAATCAGTAATTACTTTTTCTAAACACTGGATTGATAAATAAATAGCCAATGCAGCATGTGAATTCCCACTTGCCCAGTTATTACAGCAGATCCAGGATATTTCAGTGGGACCCCTGTAAAGACACCTTCAGGCAGCCTGTCTGCACACAGCTACTGGAAGTTAGTAATCTCCTGGCACAGTACGTTTGCCTGAAAAACAAAACTCCTTCTCCTACTTTGCTGTGCATAGAACAATTTCAAACACCTGCATGGGCCCAGGTGTTGGAATCCTGCTGGCACACCCGGGCATGTGTGGCACACCTGAGAACTGTCACCCAGCCATGGACTTCTTGCATGGATTTATGTAACTGAAAACACCGTCTGCGTGGCATTTGCTGGCTGGACACCGGCTTCCCTGTTGGAAAGCAGTAGATGGTTGACTCCGGACCATCCAAAGAACAACAGGGACATGCTCTGGGGAACAGTACAGACTATTATTCTTGAGGTGAGAGTGTCCCTGTCACCTCTAAAAGTGACCTACCTTAGTATTTCTTAGGGAAGATAAACAGCTTGAAAGGGGACGGTTTTATTCTGGAAATAGATGAAAGCGGGAACCTGATTCGCTTGGACACATGGAAATGCACCCTCCCAGCCTATTTCTTCCTTTGAGTCTGAGCAAATGTACTATGTCATCTTTCCATGAGGGAGGGGATGGACTGGAAGATGCCCCAACCGGACTAAACCAATGGGACCTGCAATCGGAGAGAAGCAAGTAGCTTGTGCTGGCAGCACGGCGCTCTGACGGACGCTTTCAGCAACGCCACTGACTCAGGTTCTGTGCAGAGTAGGAAAATCAGAAGTTGAATAAACTCTGAAAGGAAGTTGCCACCAACTACAGTAGCCACAAGCTGCTCTGTGCCTCTCCAAATGAAGGGGCTGAAAGGGGGCGGGAAAACGAGTTTACAATTAGAACAAGCAGTACCTCTGACCCTCCAATTGCACTTGTCATCACTTTTCCATCGGAAACAAGCAGCAGGAGCCATCAGCTATTCAAAGGCAGGTGACAGGACATCTGAAGAGTATAGTCTTTTTTTGTGGAAAGAGGCCTGAATCCTGAACCAGGATGTGCTTCCTCTCTTTGAAAGGGTCATCAACCAGATGTAGAGCAAGTAATTCAAAACTAGTCTCTCTCATAGGGTTTCCAGGAAGAGGAAGGGTCTTCCTAGCACGGACATTCCTGGCTAGCAACAGGTCACTGGCCTTCTCTAGCAGCACCAACAAAGAATGGATTTCCTTCATTTATGCAAAAGAACTGTTTAAACTAATCCCTTCTTCCACACCTAGGCAAACCACAGAGCTTTATTCTCAAGTGATTTTTTTTTTTTTTTCCCCCCTTGGCAACAAAATGCTAGTAAATTTGAAACTTTTTTAAATTTTAAATTAAAAAAAGTACTTAAAAGGTCTATCAGAGATTACAGACACCTCTTCTGCTTCTCAACACATTGAAGAGGGGAAAAAACCCCCACATTTTTTAATGGCTCTTACTGGAAGAATATATAGAAAGCCCAATGTCATTGTCAGTAAGCAGAAGATTTGCATTGCTTATTCCCATGTGCATTCTTCACTCTCAGAAAATCTGCTTTATAAAGAACTTGGGAAACACTCTGCTGCAGAACTGACGGCCTTGTGGGATGGTTGTTACGGAGTTTTGGCTGCAAGCAAGCAGGCCACAAGTGCGTGGACACAACTATGATGTGCAACAGTCAGAACAAAAATAGTCTTGATGAACATTTGGGGCTTTTTTCTCTCCTTTTTTTTTTTTTTTTTTTTTAAATGACAGAATAGCATGCTTGAAGTTTGGACTCTGTTCCTGGAACTGAGTAATATGTCATCTCTATTATACAGTACACATTTAAACAAAGATGAACATGCTGCTTCTTTAGGGCCCTTTAGCCCTTTTTCTTTGCTACAGAGCTGCAGCGTGTATCCTAGATATTTGAAATACAAATGTCTTTCTAAATGATGGAGAGAAAACCCCAAGACATATTAGTTCGCTTTCAAATTTCTCCCCATGAGTCCAGGCAGTTGGAGGTAGTTGGGTGCATGTTCCACTCTAACTGAGGAGAAACTCACAAAGAAATCACAACTCCGGGACGGTCCTGGCTAATTGGTTGAGGGCCTCCAATCAGCCCTGTGATGTCCTAGAGTAGCAGCAGTGTATTAGTTCAACCTACAGCTGAGAAGTCTCCAAGAGGCTTCACAGCTTCAGTGTTGGCTCTTCCTCTTTTTTTGCACAAGAGAAAGCTCTGCTTGTGGTGCAGGGGGATTTCTGGGAGGAAGGGAGAAACTGTTGATGTCGCAAATGGCATTTGGAAAAGAATGAAAAAAAAAACAAAACAAAAAAATTAATCAAAGCAGAAGCTGAGCAGTTTGGCCACTTCCCCTGAGTGCTGTATCATCCTGCACCCCGGCTGCCAAGGGACACATCCACTTTGGCACCATCCCTTGGAGGAAGCGGGGAGGCACGAGGTGGCCAACGTACAGCTGCACACCCCCACCTAAAGTGGCGGGGCTGAAGGCTGCGCTCATTTCAGTTTTTAAGTCACTAGACAAGTTCCTCTCTAGGCCTGGGAAGTGCAAGAATGAGCACCCAACAGGAAGAACTGTCAGGACTGACAAGGCTGAACCTTGAGCTTAGGAAGGGACTGAGCTGCGTGCCAGCAGAATTCAAGAGGACAGCAGCAGCAGTTGGTGGCACGAAGGGCTGACCCGAGCAAGGCACCTCTGGAGCTGTCTTGGATTTTTTTTTTTCTGCTGCCATGAGCAAAACAAAATCAGCCCTTCCAGCACAAGCTAAGGCTGGGGTACTTCTCTGTTGAAGCTGTGTGCAAAGTCAGGGCAGGATCAAAATTCAGAGCATATCTGTATGTTTGCATAGTGGCTAGCCAACATTTTCTGGCTTGACTACAGGAATCTAAGAATAAACAAGTTCATTTGCTTATAAATAAATACCTATGACTCAAACCCCCTAATTTAAAAAATGGGAGAGCAACTTCCTTTCTGAGCACTGGAAGAAGCAAAACCAGGCTGCACAAGCAGGCAAGGAAATGGTTAAATGAAACAGCCTTTCAGGTTTTGCAAACAGGCTCCTAAATAACTTTCCCCACCCAGAACTATTTAGGCCATCAGTCCTTTCTTAAGCTTCAAAAGAGCCTATTAATATAGCATAACAATAGAGAAGTTGAACTAAAAGAAAGCTTCCTGTGTGTGGTTTAAACAGGGCACAGGGCATCTGCACAACCCTTAACACTACCTAAGCCTTTAGGGAATAGGGCTCAGGTGCCAAGGAAAATAAATGGCAAACACTGCACAGCCCCTCTTCCCTCAGGAAGCTTCAAAGCACCACATCGCTTGGCCTGGAAATTCTCCAGGTTGGATTGGGTGCCTTTGATCGGACTTTGGAAACAAGAACCGAAACACTGGCAATAAAATGAAGACCTGCTCTTCCATGCCCAGGGCAGCGCAAATGCGCAGCCAGTCCGGACAGACCCACTGGAGCGCTCGCCGCTGCTTGTGGGAGTTGTAAAGTCGTTGCCTATTCAGCTGCCAGTCAAAGCCACGCAGCAGGGTGAGAATGTATTTGACGGTGTCAGAACTCAGGTTAAACATATTGACACTGATGTATTACAAGCTTCTCCGGTGTCTTCAAATCCTCCAGAACCACAGGCACAAAACATGGGCCCAGACCCGGAACTGCGATCTAGTTCTTTTGCAAGCTCCTGAGACACAACGCAGCCTTTTGAGCTGACTGGAGGACAACTCTGTTCAGCAGCAATTCCGAGGTTTCAAAGTTTGGTTTCAATTCCACACTGACATGAAAACTAACAGTGAAAACTAACACTTTCTGCAAGTTTTTGCATAAACAAAGTTCTGTTCAAAGGCTGCAATTTGGCAAGAGCTGTGAGTGCTGAATCTCTACCAGTGAGGGGACTAGGCTGGGGAATGGGAGCTCTGAGTTCAAGTCCTGCTCTGTTTGATTCAAGGAAGAACTTTTCATCTCTGACTATTCTGAATCCAGCAAAAAGTGAGTTTGAATCTTACGTGCATACCGATCCCCGGGCAAGACAGTAGGCAATAAAATGCGGAAAAGTCTGCCCACCTCTTTAGGGAAATAAAGTTTCACTCAGAGCAGCTGTTTGGGGTAATGTAGTTTATTTCTATTGAAGAATTCTCAAATGGCAATGGAATTCTGGAGTTCAGCATCACATGTGTCTTCCTGAATTTGGGCTTTTTAGAATTAAAGGGGCTTGGAAATCTTCAAAAAACATTTTTAGATGGGAAATGTTGATTTTCAAAACACAAACTCTCCTGACATTCCTGCACTTTTCCCTGAAACCTCTGCCTTGACGACAGAAGCGGTCTGAAAGCTCACCCAACTTCTGTGCTTAAAATCTTTGGCTTTTTTGGGCTTTCTGGATGGGAGTAGGGAGCTCTTCTATTTTAAGCTTTTTCCTTAGGAAAATGGTTGATCCTGACACAAAATACTTGGAAATAATTAAACTCAAATGCTGCCCCTCAAACTAACCTGCATTTTTTTTTTTTTTATCTTGACAGTTTCTTGGAAACATTTTGATTGTCCATCCTTGCTGGAGATGAAGATTTTTTTTTTTCAACTTACTTAGTAATTTTGTGGGGCAAGAAATCAGTTCCACTCCTTCCTCAGCTCTATGCTGAGGCATCTGATGGCAGAAAACAGAGATTACTAGATTTTAAAACCAGAATGGACTCTATGGTGCTATCCAGTGGAAAAGTAACCCTGACATTTCCTGTAGACTTTCCTGAAAGTTAAATTCCTTAGGCAACTTGATCGCCTCTGGATGGGTTACTTCAGTGTAAAAAGGCTGAGCAGCAATGATGTCATGGATATTTTTTTCTATTGCAAGCAGAATTTCATTTTTCAACTGACTGCCAAGTATGCTATTCAGTACCCAGGAAGTTTAAGAATCTCTTAAGCTCTAAAACAGAACAAATAGTTTGTTGCTGGTTTATTCCCTCGCCGCTGGCTAGAAAGCTAATTCCTTGGTTTGCTGGCACAGCCCGCAGTTGTTTAAGATCTCCCACCCCTGGATGCATTCCCTTCCTAACTCTCCCATTCTAGCAGGTCACTTTCACCGTGCGTACGTGGCATTGCCCGCACATTTGGACTTCTGTAGCTGAGGTTTCCTCCTCGGCGATGTGAAAGGGGCCGCATTCTAACTTGACATGATGTGGCTGTGTTTCTGTGATACATGGCTCAGTTACACAACTCGGAGCCTGCTGCTGTTTGCTGGTGGTTTTCTGGAACCAATCAATCTCTCCGGTTTCAGTATGTTCCAACAGATGCCACACATTAACCACTATTTTTATTCTCAGCCCGAGTTTCACCCCTCCAACCTTTCTCAAAATATTATGTAGCCAGTGTTAGTTACAGTTTGTTTCTGTCTGTAATTATTAAAGTCTCTTCCATGACAACCTGATAAAAGGCTGGCCACGTTCCCACACTTATTAAGCTCTCAAGTGATGCAAATTGTAACAAATAGGCCGATCGGACTGGAAGAGCACCGCCTAGCTTGTTTTTACACAAATCTGTAACTGAGCTCTGCATGGTTATTTTCCTAGGAAGCAAACAATATAAATAATACAGAACCTAACAAAAATTTGGCTTCTTTTGCCTCTTTCCGTTCTAGTTCCTTTCTGTCGCACTAAGTGAATCAGCCGTTCAGCATCAGCCGGCCTCTCCTTCGGTTACAGGCAGCTGCAGGCATTGGGTGGGACTCCGTGGCTGCAAATACCTCAGAGGAAACACGGAGAACAATGCCAACAGCCAAACGGCGAGCGGCTCTCTGCAACAGTACGTAGCTACTGACCTCTTTTACGGGGCAGCTGGAAGACAGTTACCTTCTGACCATGTTAGCTGGATAACAGAAAAACAGATTAAGGAAAGCCTTTGTTAAATTCCACTTGGAGGCAGTCCAGCTGTAATCATATCCCTCCTGCTCTTCCTTCAGCACTGGACAACTCATCACATGAGTATTTATGGCCTGGCGGCTGTTTGTGCAGAGCTTAAGTCTGCTCTTAAGTCTGAGATCTTCCTATGCAGTCAAGTACAATCACTAACGCTTTGACTCTAGTAAGGAGAGGAAAAGGAGAGAGAGAAAGAAAGGAAAAGACAGGGGCAATATGTTAGAGACAAGCGAGAGACACCAAGTTAAGGAAATTAAAAAAAAATATCCCTATCTATCTCCTGCGATCTGGACACAGGACA
This sequence comes from Baryphthengus martii, assembly GCA_013396935.1. Lineage (NCBI taxonomy): Eukaryota > Metazoa > Chordata > Aves > Coraciiformes > Momotidae > Baryphthengus > Baryphthengus martii. The sequence continues at coordinate 75,444 of VWZK01014534.1, forward strand.
AGGCATCACACAGGCATGCTTGGGGTGGGTCAGGCAGCAGAAGGATGCCAGGTCTCCCAGGTAACAACCGCAGGCACACAGTGAGCAATCCCAGCACCTGACACGCGGCAAATCCACAGGCTGTCATTCCTTCAGGCAAATGACTCAGCCACAACCGATTAATCAAATACTGAACATCTCTTACATTCTCAAGTAGCAAACTCAGTAAAACCATAATCAATGTGAAGACTATTAGCAGCACAACACCCTCCCCCTCCCTGACACACTTCCCCAGTTCGCATCTTAAAAGCTCTTGATCCCTATCACTGGAGTTTTGCTTGGATTTCCTAGAATCGTAGAACCATTAAGGCTGGAAAGGACCTCCAAGATCAAGTCCAACCTTCCACCCGGTACCTCCGTGACTCGATGCCCAGGGTAACAACGGCTCATATAACAACAGGAGCCCTTAAAGGATCTGTCTTCCCGTCTGCGGTCGCCAGTGCTGGGGGTCACCCTTTTGCACGCTGTGGAATGAACGTGCCTGAAGGAGCCTGCACAACAGGAAGAAGTTGCACTGCACAGCAGCAGTCGTGTACGGGGTGACATGGAGGTACCTCATTTCCTCGACTACAATGTATGTCTGGTCACCTCTGGCCACAGTGAGAACGTCAGACACGAGACTGGAAAAAGCAGTGTCCTACTTAGTGCTTTTGGGTAGACAACCTCTGGCCTCGGCCAAATAGCTTAGGATTGCTAGTAAAGAACTTGGTTAGGGCATTTCTCCTACAGTGGCTGATGAATAGAGGCTGGGAGTTGGAGTGGTGAAGGGAAGGCTGAGGAACAAAACGACCCAAACACCAAGGGAGGCCTGGAACTGTGCAAACAGCTACAGACAGATCCGGCTCATCACAACAGGTCAAAACATAAGGCGGCAAAGCATGATGCAGAAGATCCACCAGACACAACTAGACACCAGGGAGAAAAAAAAACTCGGTAGTCCAGTCCTGCACTCATCTTTTCCATGAGGGGACCACCAGGCCCCTGTCTGGCCTGCCACCTAGCCAGCTTCTAGCCAGCCAGGGCCTTTTCCCCCCAATTTTGGCTAATCTTTTCCAGTGGTTTTGCTCTCCGGCTTTGCCTTCTGGTAACACTGACATTAGACATTTGAATAAATAATGATTAAAATATATTGGCATTGAGTTTTGCTGTGACAAGCATTTTTCCACCACAGGGACGTAAGCCGCTTGCCAGTCGCCCACAATTTTGTTTGGCAAAAAAGAAAGCGATTAAAAAATAAACACAGAGTAGTCAGATTTGTAACGGCTACCTGTCTCCTGTATATTATTTTTCCAAGAACTACAGTACATTGTTTGGAGGGATTCTGCACACAGTATTTTCCACCAGCCATCCGTGGCCTAAAATGCCAGGGATCTGAATCAGGGTCAGAATCCCCCTGACACAGCAGAACTACATTCATGTTTAGGCACATGTCTGACTGTGTCTTGCTTATTTTGCAAACAGACAATTTAAACAAAAGTCCATACAAGAATCAGGCATTTGATTTGGCTGTAACTCCTTCAAACATTTCCAAAGCCACCCTTGGGTGAGTCACACCACCTCCCACTGCCTAAAACCTTTAGATGTTTGCGTCTGAAAATGAAGTCAGGAGATTTACCCTTCAAAGTCAAGACTAATACAAGCCAACGGTGCTATAAACTAATTCTTCTCTAAGCAGTAACAGCTCAGCTGTGAATCACTGGAATGCAGTGACTAACCTCTGGTGGAAACTAGAACTTGTTGCCTTATCCACAGTTTTCTTCATTACATCCAAAATAATAGGAAAAAATTAAATCTGGTCCGTCTTAAGTGTGCACCCAGGAATAAGAAGAGCTAAAACACTGATCATTTATAACAACAGCTTGAAAGGAAACAATTAACAGGTGAAAAAAGACACTCTTTTTTTTATCGTCTCAGTTACTGCTACCAAATGAGTACAAGTGCTTTTTGATCGGGCCTTTTTAGACCAGCTTTTGTCTACTCTCTAAAACCATAGGACGTGTAAAAGCACTGCAAAAATTCCTGCTCCGGTTTACAAGAAATGCAGAGAGAAAAAAGGCAAGAACAATGTACAGCATAGATCTGGATGACAGTCATTCCAAAGGCAAAATTATTACAGGCTATTATCTGGTTGTCTGGAGGAGCCATGGACCAGCTGGCCGTGATGTTCTGCTCAGAGTTAAAACACAGACAGGAAACCGCATGTCTGATACTGTAAAAATCGTTTGTCTTCCTGCCATGGCTAACCAGGCAAGCAACCCAAAGGGGCTGTTTTCATTTAAAAGAAACACTAACCCACAACAATAAAAAAGGAATGACAAAGCCTCGATTCTCCCCCTTCCCAGCTGGAGTTAAAGCTTGTGTTTGTGAATGACCTGGAAATGTTACAAACCGAAGTTTTACCTTAATTTTGATCTGCAGTTAGTCACTTACTACACGTGAACGTAGGACACGGTTTTCATGAGTCACTTACAGTCCTTACAGCACACAACCTAGAGGGAAAAGTTCTGCTCTGAAGAGTGAAAGGAATTCGGGTAAAAAGACTGGCTTTTAATTTACAGCTCCTTTTAAACTGTTCTAGAAGTGTAAGGGGCACTACGGAGTTGATGGTGACTGGGAATGGAGGCACTTGGTGTTGAATTTACAGTATGGTTTTCATAAACATACAGACAGAGGACACAGATTGTCAGAGCGATTGTATTCAGCTGCATAGCTCCAGGGAAAACAGCTATAACATGACTAATTCATAACAAATTACCTCCAAACCCACAAGGGTGTGGTTCGCTTTGTATAAAACCTCGAAGAGGTGGCATCAGGTATGGACGGGGGGAGGCTAAGGCTTTCTAGCTTGCTCTTGGCTAATCTCCTGTGGTTTTGCAACCTAATCTAGTTAGCCTTCTTGGAGGGCTGGGAAGCCACTCAGAGCTGCCCACCTCAGTGCAGTCACGCATCACGTTTCCCAGAAGCGGAACCAGTGCCCCAATCCTTCGTTATCTCAGATAATGAGGATTTGCTTACATCCCCTTCCGAGGAGCTTGCAGGGGATCCGGATGGGTTCTGCGTGCCATACACACAACGCTCTCCACGGGAGGCCTTACACTCACCTGTCGGAGACCTGACTTACTCCTAGTGAAAGAATCCTTGTGGGATCCAGCAGGTAGGAGACAAGAAAGCAAGGTATGTACACAGCAGGAGGTCCACCAGCACCGTACACACCTGTACTGCCTTTTCTGTATTTGCAGTGGTCTATAAAGGCATTTATCAAGTAGAATGGGGACAGCTTAGGCACTTGTGATTGAGTCTACACTCAGATTTCACCGGTTTAACTGAACCCACGTACACGTCCTTGTGCCATGGTAAGTGTGAGGTACCATAGCCACCCGTGAAGCAACCTTCTAGCTACTTCAGGCCCACTACAGAACAAGTGCAGATGGACAGTTGTAACGGAGAAGCTGCCTTTCAATTCCCATCTCATCAAATTACTCCGTTGTATCTGTACGTACAGATGTCACACTGTGGCAATATTCGTCCCTCTTAGAAAAGGCAAAACCTTCAAAGCGGCATTTGCCTCTTGTTTAGGCTTTATAATGTAATTAGCATCTGTAGCATTTTGGTGTGTCGACAGAACCACCCTCAACATCTTGCTTTCATCTTTCTTTTCATTGACTTCTAAGTAAGTGCAATGTCTTGAGCTGAGTATCAGACTTACTTCACAAGGAGGACAGGTTGGCAGGAAGATCATAGAATGGTTTAGGTCGGAAGGGACCCCCAAAGGTCATCTAGCCCAACCCCCCTGCAGGAAGCAGGGACATCCTCAATTACATCAGGTTGCTCAGAGCTTTGTCGAGCCTCACCTTGAATATCTCCAGGGATGGGGCCTTAACTGACTTCCTGGGCAACCAGTTCCAGTGTTCCGCTACCCTCATGGGAAAGAACTTATTCCTGACATCCAATCTAAATCTGCCCTTCTCTAGTTTAAAACCATTGCCCTTTGTCCTGTGACTACAGGCCTTTGCAAACAGTCCCTCTCCAGCCTTCCTGGAGCCCCTTCAGGTACTGGAAGGTTGCTACTAGGTCACCCCGGAGCCTTCTCTTCTCCAGGCTCAACAACCCCAGCTCCCTCAGCCTGTCCTCATAGGAGAGGTGTTCCAACCTCCTGAGCATTTTCGTGGCCATCCTCTGGACTCATTCTATCAGGTCCATGTTCTTCTTGGACTGCGGGCTGCAGAGCTGGACAAAGTACTCCAGTGAGGTCTGACCAGAGCAGAGTAGAGGGGCAGAATCACCTCTCTCAATTTGCTGGCCACACTTCTTGTGATGCAGCCCAGGATGCAACTGCCCTACTGGGCTGCTCATGTCCAGCTTCTGGTCCACCAGCACTCCCAAGTCCTTCTCCACAGGGCTGCTTTCTATCACCTCACCCCAAAGCCTGTACTGATGATGTGGATTGTTCCAGCCCAGGTGCAGGACCCTGCACATGGTCTTGTTGAACCTCATGAGGTTCACCTGGGCCCACCTCTCCAGCTTGTCCAGGTCCTTCTAGATGACATCCTGTCCCTCTGGCACATCGACAGCACCACTCAGCTTAGTGTCATCTGCAAACTTGTTGATGGTGCACTCGATCCCACTGTCTAGATCACTGATAAAGATATTAAACAGCACGGGTACCAATATGGACCCTTGAGGGACACCACTTGTCACTGCTCTCCAGCTGGACGAACATGGAAAAGAAAAGTTGAGATTGAGTGAGACTCAGCAGAGAACAAAATAGCTCCTGCTACTAGAAGTTTTCCTTCACAAAATGTGATCCCAAAGTCTATTGGTATGACACAGTTACTATTGCTTGCAAGGTATAGCCTAGGAATGCAGGGGAAATTATTAAACCTACCTGATGGAAAAACGAGCATATCGTTGCATTCTTCACCTGTACAGGAACACATGAACATCAATCCCCCGTCTTCCTTCTTTTCCCTCATCAAACACTGCTCTGAGCTGGAGTCATCCAACACGTGACCATAGAGTGTGTTCTGGGGATCGTGGCATATCGTTTCCAACGTCACATTTTCATCATTCTGTCTCCTAAAAATGAAAAGGAGAAAACTGAAATCAAAGAAGGCATATTTTACAAAGGGAGCAGACAGGACTGTGCCTGCCTGAAACTTCCCTCTTTTGAGAATTCAAATGGGATTTAAAGAATATTCTATGTTCTTCTCCAGCTTTCCTGAATGGGATAAATCGGGCTGTGTCTGGGCTCCTCACGCTGGGACATTTGTACAACGGCAGAGCTATTCCTGTGTCACATTACTACTAAGCTCCAATGAGTGTCTTTGAAAGTCTCACCCAGAATTATTCGAGCTAATGCTCAATGAACTGCTGTGAACTTCGGAACATACTTTTGGTTTTTGTGGTCACTGTGCAGACAGTAAAAATCTGTAGGAAATTATGATAAAAACCAAATTATTTCCTCAAAATCTGAGGAATTTTTAGTGAGCTGACCTTTTGGTTTTGCTTTTGAAGCCTACAATCAGCACAATTTCTGCACTGAAGGAGTTATTCTTATAGTTAAAAAAAAAGAAAATTAACTCGATACTAATAGACCTGGTGCAAGCAAGAGTTGCCTCACTGTAAAGGCCTCACTTTACAGCTGATAATCCTGTGTTCTGTCCTGGTCCACAGATTTCATTTCATTGGCACAAGACTCGGTGGCGAAGAGCACTTTAAATACAGTTCTCCACTCATTTGCCTTTTGGATAAATTGGCATGAAAAATCCAGAATGCCTCTAAATTACACTACAGCCACTTTATATGCCAATAATAGACACTGACCATCTACTAAAGGAGCACAGGACAAATATGGAACAGTACACCAGCCTGATCCTGCATTTCAAGTGTCTCCTTCCAATTATACTGAACATCAAGTCGACGGGCACAACTAATCCCTCAATAAATGAATTAATGATGTCTTTCTGTGAGCGGTTCTAATTACGTTCCTAAATCAGCAGCAATGTTGCAAATACTCAGTCTGTTCCTTTTGTCCAGGCACGAACTCGTTAAGAGTGTTTCTTGTTTGCTTTGGTAGGACTGGCTTACTCTTTATGGGAGGGTAAACCACAGTTTTTAGTTTGGAATGCAAGTTTAGAGTCAACAACTCCTAAAAAGGTGCTACAACTTATTTCCATATACACTCCGTTTCTTTGAACCAAGACATAGGCTGTGTGCTATGCACCATGCCAACGTCACAGTCACTACATACACATTTTGAATTTTTTTTTTTTAACCATTAAGAGAAAGTATTTAAACCTATACATAGTAAATAAGCCTGCTGTGATATATGTAGTAATCTAGCTCACTTTGAAATACAAAAGAATTGTCTTTCTTCAGCAAATGCTACCACAAGCCTCTCTGAGTCTCAAATCTGTTTCTACTCGGAGTGCTGTGGGTGGATGCAGCTTAGTGGTTTGAGCAAAAACATGCCTCTTTTCCAATAACAGCATAAGCTGGAACAGAACTGCTTTAGAAGAAAAAAATCCCCAGAACATTTCATATCAGAATTGCTGTTAACCTCAAGCATCTCTCAGTATGCTGAGCACAGACAGGAGTTGGAAGCGAGAGAGCAAAGCCTGGTGAGGTAGCAGGGACATTCTGAATATCAGAGCGATCAAGGCAAGTACCAAGTAATGATGAACGAGGGTGTGCTCCCCTCCTCACCTCTTGGAAGAAACAACTTACCATATAGCGACACAGACTTCACTATTCTTCTCACAGATTGCAGTAATGTTGCAGTTGCTCCTGCACTGATGTTGGTTTGAGCAGGTTGTTACTTTGATGTCACAAAATTTGCATAGGTTTGGCATTTGCAATCCACTTTCCTTATTTCCAGGTGACATAATTTCAGCTTAAGGAAAAATAAGAGAAGGAAACTCAACAATGGTAGATTATCAGATTGCCTTACTGCTCATTATGAAGATAAGGTTTTCAGCAGCAGCAAACATTCCCTCCCACCTTAAATTAGAAAATATTTGCTCTTTCACAGCTACCAATTTTCTTTACAACAGGGCAAGTGCCACAATGTCAAGACCAGGTTAATCAAAATGAATATGAAAAGTGAAATCAACTTCTACTGACTTCAGAAGGAGCAAAAATTGGTCTGGAATTTGCAGAATCAAGCTTATTCTGAGCCCCGTCTGCACCACAAGAACTACTCCGTAGCCACCCCTTTGCATTATTGGCAGGCAGCGTGTTTGTCCCCTACATATAACATATTGCATCATGGTCTGGGTAACTGTGCAGAGATACCACAGTGGGGATGAAGATGAGGTGGGTGACATTATTATGACATGGATCATGAGTAATTTTGTTGAGTTTGTCTCTACTAACCTAAGGTATAACCTGGGTGCTGTCCCTAATCTGATTCCTGTTCACAGAAAAACGCGGAGCTGGAAGTGACTTTGACTGAGGTGGTGGCCTGCCACAGCTAGTCGGGGAGACTCAAGCTGGAAATGCAACAGGGCATCGGTAACCTGCTACTGGAGCCTTCCTGGGCTAACTCCAGGAGACCTGGAACTTTAACTCGCAGCGACTGTCTTGTAGAAGTCTGCTCTGACCCAACAGCTACACTGCTGCAGCCAGGCTGTGAAGCATTACTTGCTTACTGATTCTAAGTCTTACTACTCACCCATCTGCTTCAGCGTGGTAGCAGTAAGGGAAGAGACGCTTTTTTGTCTCAGCGTGTGAATTTCAGGAAACATCTTTTTAGTTCAAAAACTATTTTGAAAAGCCACTGTGACTACAAGGAACAGAAAATACCAACACAAACATTTTTTTCTAACGCCAAAATGAATACGCAACTGCCTGAAGTGGAGCAGACTACCTACAATAGTTTCAGTCTGACTCACTTTGTAATATATTTAGACAAGTAGGTTGAACCACTTTAAGGAGATACCGGGCTTCATATTGCACAGCCCTTCTCTTGTAGCCACCTGTGTGTTGAAACTATGTTCGTACTGCTCTCTGTGGCCGAATGTTGCTAGTCCATCAATAATACGCAGCCAGGGATTCCTAATTTCCCTTTCTCTCCTCCATCAGCTGAGAAATGATTTTTTCCCTTCTAGAATGTCACTATTTACTACCATTAGAATATTTTATTACAGGAATTAAAGATACATGCTTTTTCCAGAAGGAAATAAAAAGCCCTCTTGCTAACATTTTCAGCGGATTTCTGAACCACTGTGAGGGACTGCGAGAAAAATCTCCGCTCTTCATGCAGATCACACACGCTTCTCATCACCGGCGTGCTCTGGTACTGACCCACGGTCTCTGATCTTACTGCCATCGTAACCAGTGGCAAAAGTCCCTGTGATTTTAATGGTAGTGAAGATCACAGACAGATGGGAGGGTTATGATGAGCTCACTGGGAGCACTTATGCAGGCGGAGAATGCTGGCAGCATGTTATGAGCAGGCTGAATTTTATTTGAAGCCCCAGGTAAATGTTTCTTGTTCTTAATTATTTGTGTTGCAACAGCTCCCAGAAGCCATGCAGAAGAACAATGCCTCACTGAAGTAGGTTTGGTAGGAAAGCAAAAGATCCTGAATCTAATGTTCTATAAAATAGGCGTTGATAATAATCATCATTATGGTAAATTGCTCCTCTCTTCTGGATAGTACTTCTTATTTACCACATGTTGAAGAGAAACTAACAGCTGTCTTGATTTATCTGGGTTACAGCAATGATCAAACCGACCTGATAACGAGGGACTGTTCCTCTACCCAGCAAGAGACAATCCAGGGTCCTAAAAGCCTGGATGAACAATACAGACCAGTATCAAGGGAGGGATGAAGTGACTCACCCAAGCTGACCCAGAGAGCCTGTGGCAGGGTGCCAAGCGGCTCCTAGCTGAGCACGGGGGAAACACGTGGGCCGCTCAAACTGCAAAACCTTTGGCTGTATCTCCCACCGCTTCCAGCTTTGAGCTCCCACGGCTCCGGGTTTCCCTGGGCAGCTATGTGACAAGGGAGGCCTCCGAGACACGACTCAGTCCTCCCCAATGCATGCGGCAATGGAGCCCAAAGCCACATGAGGGCAGGTCCTTAGGTCAGCTGGCTGAAGCACAGTACGTTTGCTGAGGGGCAGGGCTCACTCCTGGGCCACCCCCAGCCATGCCAGCTTCTGCCAAGGATCGCCCATCGGAACAAATGGATGAAAATATGTTTTGGCCTCTTCCAAGAAGGGCTCTCCAAACCAAGCAACTTGACTGAAAAAAAAAAAAAAAAAAGGTAGCCTGGTAGGCCTTAATTCAATTACTAGCAAAAGGCTGGGTAGTTAGGGACAGCTCATTTCTGAGCAGGTTAAATTAATGGCAAAAGTTAATGGGATTTTAGGACTTCCAGAACTAACTACATGTGAATTTTCTCCCCACGATTCTTGTAATAGAGGCTGACAGCGTACCGCCTCTCTATTCACACCTCTGGCAGTTCAAGGTGCTGGATAAACTGCCCAGGTGGACAGAAGTTCTCCTATGCTTCAGAGTCTGATTTAAAGTGAGACTGGAGTTTACCTTCCATAATACTGTCACTTTGCTCGAGCAGATGTTGGTGTGTTGCTCATTAATACAGCCTAGACTTGCCCACCTAGTTTCAAACTACAGCCAAGTTTGACTTTTCCCTCTCAGACTGATACTGAAATGAAGCTCTGCAAAGGGCCTGTGATGAAATCTGGAGTTGGACGTGAACCTCAACATCACTCTCTTCTGATTACAGTCGGCTACTAGACTCTGAGGACTTAGAAACTAAGGAAAGGTTAGTCTCCTTCCAAGTCATATGAGCTCAGACCTGTCTCTAATCAACAAAATTCTGCCTGGAGAATGACAAGTTGGTAGGGTTCTTCCCTAGGGAAGTGTATTCACTCATTCCCTGAGAGGCCCACATGCAAGGAATAGTTCAGATCAGCAAGACTGCTCCGCTTCTTGTAGTCACTTGAATGTCCATTTCCTAAAACGCTTTACTATCCTGCTACGCATTTCATACCCCATGAGCCAGTTCCTCAAGGTTTTCTCTGAGACAACCCAAATAATTTGAACAGTGTGGACAGAAACCTTTCATTTGGCATGGAAAAAAACCCCCAGTGAATAAAATGGGAAAGTCAATGGAGAAAACACAGATTTGTAGATCTGAAGAAAAGACATCTTAAAATGTGTGCTTGTCTCCTAAAATTTCAGTTTTGCCATCTACTCTCTAATGTTAGTTTTCTTATTTTGACTTCTATAGAAAGCTTAATTCTAGCTTTCCTTGCTTCCTGGTCCATAGAGAGGGCTCCAAATAAAAGGTTGTGGTTTCTTGGTTATGAAGCTTTCAACCAACCAGTTCAGCACAGACCAGTCATAGTGGTTCAAATGCACGGAACACGCAAGCCAACCTGTGGGCTGGATATTATGGAAGAGACACCAGAGCAGCCACATAAGAAATACCAACTTCATGGATTTTCAACAGGCTTGCAGCACGACACTTCTTGTCTACGGTTCATGCCTTTTTTTGTGATTTCTCAGGAGCTTACAAACAGCATGTACCACCCAAAGTCTATTGACTGTCTTGAAGTTGTTTGCTTTTTGTCTGTTGTTTGCAGATGTGTAACTTTAATCAAGGCCTCAGGCTACAGTTTACATTCCTCATATTTTTTTTAGCATCATTGCAAAACTCTCAAAAGCTAACAACATTTAAATAAAACCCAATCCAAAATGATGTCTTTTGGGGAATATCTACACTGGAAAACTTTATTTTTGTCTTAGGATGCATTTCGGAAACAGCTGCCAATTTCTCTTACTCCTACCTTGTAAAATACTGTTACCGTATTTCTCTTCTCTCATCCAGTGCCTCTGGCACATGCATAAATAGAAAATAGCACTGCTGAGCAGATAGATCTCATCCCTTTGGAGAAAAAAAATGCTGAGGGAGATGTTGGGATGGGAACTCAACTACTCAGCTCCTATGAAATAATTTCATTTGATAGGAGAGACTTGAATTTAAGATTTCACTCCACTACAATATGGAAATCTGCAAGGAGGAGGATGCCTTTATCAGAAAGCCTTGAAGAAGATTGTCCTTGTTCTTCCAAAAAGCACAGCTTCATGACATCATATCTCTGTGGTTGGAAAGGACAGCAGCAGCTCTGAAGAAGGCCCAAGCTGTGCTATCTTCTCACCCAACAGAAAGATGGCAGGTTTTGCCAGGAGCAGTACTAAACACAGCATTTTTTTCTATTTTGCCTATTATCTCCAGTAAACGATCTATAACCTCAGTAGAACTTTCATAGTGATGGAGACACTGCCAGAATCATGAAAGTGAAAAGGTGACGATGAAGAAGTACATTCTCTGCCTTACAAGTCGAGATGAATTAATTGCAGGAGGGAAGAAGTCAAGAAAAAACACATGATTCGAGCTGTGCTTTTAAGACCTGGATATATCCTGATGGTTATTCTTAATTTTACTGATTATGTTCAGTGTAGTCAAACAAGGAGGAAAACATAGAACCATAATCAATCCCAAAGATTCAAAAATCACGAGTTACAAAATCACAAGACTAGCCAGAAAGATCATGGAGGAAAAAAAAAAAATCCATCCAAAACCCAACCAACCAACAACTACTGGGTTCTCCTTTGTTTGCCAGTGTTGCCTGGACTCTTAGAGTGCATTTGAGTCATGTTTTGAAATCCTGGCCATAAGCAGGAGGGTTGGAATTGCTGTATAACTTAGAAAATGAAAGATAAAAAGAAAAGTCACTGGAATCCAGGAGCTTGATCTTCAAGAAAAATGTCAGCTCTCATACGACTCATCATAAAACCATAGGAGCTGACAACTCTGCAGATCACCTTAGTAACTCCCATGACAACACCTTTGGGGAGTGACCCAAAGGAATATGTATTTTCAATGTTTCACTTACAGCTGCCAATTCTGAGCTTACTGCCATCGTGAGTTGAAATGGGAGTGTCACTCTGTGACACGTGCTCCCATCCTCACTATCTGAGGATGAACTCACACAGTCCACACTGTCTTAGATGCTGCTTCGGGCTGCAGTCCTTTATCTCCACTAGGATTTACCCCAGTATGATTGCCACAGGAACAGGACTTTCGCGACTGTCTCTACTGAGATTCACAACAATGACTATCAAGAGTGTTGAGACAGTGTCTGTAAAGCCAAATACAAGCTAGCTTTTACATAAAACTAAAATATGTCAGAGGAAAACAGGTTCCCTAAATATTTAGTCCACCAGATATTTTACTATCCGTGTGGCAGGATTCCATAAAACCACACTCCTACAGATTCTTCTACAGAATCTCTCTGCCTCAACCTGCATTGTGTATAGTCACAGATCAGTGATTTCACCCTGGTCTACCCCTAGCAACTTAACTCCTTTTTTTTTCCCCCCGGGAAGGTGTTTTACCTCTTAGGTTTCCTTTTGACCTTCAGCCTCCTGGCCTAGAACATCTGCCTCAGCCAGTACTTAAAGATACACCTTAAATGTATTAATGGCACTTCGGTTTGCAAAGTAGTTGGGACTTTCGTGTTGTTTTCAAACCCCACCGGGGCTCTGCAAAGGATAAAGACCAGAATAGCTTCCTTTTTATGAACACCGCCTTTGTCAAGTACTTGGAGGAGATGCATGTTGTGGCTTCTCCCTGTCACATAACGGCTCTTGCCATGCAAAACAAATGTAAGTCACATCTATCAAATGGCAACAATACAACAGTTAATGCAAAGACACACACACAGCCCTGTAACCCACCCTATCAGAAAAGGGCCACATCCAGTACAGAACTGTCCGGTGGGGCCCTCAGGCCTTCGAATAGTTTGTGTGGGTGTAGCGGTTTGACCTTGGCTGGGAGCCAGGTGCCCACCGAGCCGCTCTATTACTCCCCATCCTCCTCCTCTCAGCTGGATCAGGAGGAGAAAATAAGATGAAACTCGTAGGTAAAGACAAAGGCAGTTTAATGAAAAAACTAAGTAAGGCTGCGCATGCAAGGAAAAGAAACCAAAGAGTTATTCTCTGCTTCCCATCAGTAGGTAACGCCCGGCCCGTACGGGGAGGCGGGGCTCCAATACGCCTAGTTGGTGCTCTTGCGGACAAGTGGATACCTCCCCTCCCCTTCTTCTTCTAACTTTGTTGTTGAGCTGACATCATCTGGTATGGAATGTCCCTTTGGTCAGTTTGGGTCAGCTGTCCCACTTGTGTCCTCTCCCAAGATCTTGCCCACCCCATCCCACTGAGGGGGAATGTTGGAAACAACAACCTTGGTGCTGTGCGAGCCCTGCTCGGCCGTAGCTACAACCCAGGGGGGTCATCAGCACCTTTCTGGCTCCCAGTACAAAGCCCAGCACGACAAGGGCTGCTCTGGGGAAAATCGCCTCCAGCTCAATCAGACCCAATTAAGGGGGCTACAACCTGCTCTTCAGACATGACTGAGAGGTCTGGTAGGAAAGAAGAGCACAAACTGTGCGAGCCATTCTGACAAGCTAGACCGAGCCAGGAGGAGTTAGGCCACTCCTAGCTGAAGTAAGGCCAGAGCAGAAGAACTGGTTCACAGCAGGAAGGCCACTGATGAACTGCACTGTAATGTGGGAAACTGCTATTTCCCATGTAGCGGCAGGCAAGGAGCAGGGGAAGGTGCATACAGAGGTATAAGACAACAGAAAAAAAAAGGAGTGAGAAAACTTTGTTTAACTTGTCTCTGCAGTGCAAGTACCTACCTTTTAACAGCAAGTGGAAGCAGCAGAACTTTGCTTTAGGGATTGCTGCAGGCACTGACACAGAGACAGAATCAAATCTGGCAGGAGCTGGGGGGAGGGACACCATCAGAGAAAATAAGAGAGCAAACTGCACCCTAAACCAGAGTTCATGAAGATAAACATCAGTCTTGTACCTAAAGCATTAAAATAAACCTATTTTTATGCACTACTCTCCAAATGAGCTAGCAGTGGCAGTGTTAATCATGGGCTGGCTCCTCTCCCTGGGATTGGGCATGGCAGTGACTGGAGCTTGCTGCCCTGACTCCTGACTGACACTAGTGCAGCTGTGGGGAGACTCCAGCTCAGCATCTACGAAAGAAGTGTGAACACATTCTGAAAACAAGGAATCAAAATAACATTATTGTGATGCTTCAAATAATGAGATGGATTTTTACCTGTGGCTTTTTAACTTGCTGCTCTCTTAGATATTTTCTGGCCTGTTTAGCCCTCTGTAGTAGGTGGAACAAAAGAACACTGTCTCCAGGCGAAAAGGCTGGAGAAAAAAATCTAACTGATGGCTTCCCATAGGGCACTCAAAGGGATGTTTCATCTTTTCCTGACTTTAACCTGCAGCCTCCCTAAAACAGCCAGTAAACAGCACACGGGGCTGGTGAACCGTACGCGATATAACACAAAGATCAATTTATTCAACTGTGACTACAGGGTCTAAGCTTTTTCTGCATAATGCATGAAGTTGGGAATTTACTGGAAGCTGTCTTTGGTGGTTAACTCCTTCTGTGACTGTAGATAGCCAGTGAGTATCAATGCTCACCTGGTTCCCAAGACCAGGAAGAGCAGCTCTCCTGCTTTGTTGGAATAAGCATGATCCATGGTTCAGAACTGGCATTTGCGCAGCTAATTCTGACCTGCCCATTAAGAAACATACCCTGCAACTTCACCTCCTTTTCTTTTTTTCTGTATTCTTGCCTGCCCAATGAAAGCTGCCATTACTTTACTTAAGCAGAGCTGAAAGAGTGTAAACACTTCAGCTTTGTACAAATATTATTTATCCAACTTATATGCTCTGAAAACAGACAGCAGCCATTCAAGCATTATACAGTTACTTCTGTGATATAGAAGGAAGTAAAGAATTTTTCATAATTCTTTGACCACAGAAGAGTCTCTGTGGAAAAACCCCAACGTTTAAGACATACACCCTTAGGAACAATTCTGACTCAGAAAAACACAAATGTGCCTTTGCTCTCAGCTACAGAGCCTCACCAAAACAAAACCATGCAACTGAATCTTCTAAGTCGGCTGAATGGAGTTTCTGAACCCATCACACCTCTCCCTTCAGCTACTTCAGAAAGCTTCTTTAGAGAAATATGCTTCTCTTCACTCCGGCCCCCTCAAAAGTCACACCACCGCCACCAATCTACTTCAGGATATGATAGGACTCTTCATTCTTCATGATGTTGGGGAAGGTGAATCACTTGTCCTGAAAGGGGCACAGATTCCCTCCACAAGCTTTGTTTCTATTTCTTCCCTTTACCTCTTACTACCACCTTAAAGAGTAGCTAACTCAAGCCTACTTTCAAGAGACTATTTATTAAACTTCTATTTTATATTATATTTTATTTTTATTTATTAAACTCCCAGTTTCCAACAGGGAAATTCAGGAGTCCACACAGGACAGGTGGCACATCACGTTAGGACATTTTCTGATAACGTTATCGCCAAGCTATTTCTATAGGCCATGAAGTATTTCATGGGGGACACATCCTGGCTCTTCAGTTTATCTGCAAGGCTACTGAATGTGCTCAGTGCCACGCACAACCAAAAAATCCATGGGATCATCAAACAAATGAATCATATTCTTGAGGTATCAGTGCTGCTCACGTAAAGACATCCCTTTCGCAGCCTAAGTCTCATCCTGAGTGTCTGCCTTGTGGTATCTGCAAAACACAAAGACAAACCTTGTCTGCTGTTTTTAGGAGCATCCTCACTGGATAGGCTACAGGTGGGAGGAAGGTAGAGAAGTTTTGAAGTCTATGTCACAGGGCAAGTGACTGCAACTTCTGGGCAGCAGAACACATTAGAATCTATGGTGGGGGCAAAGAGGCTGCCTTCAAAAGTGTTACGAGATTTCTGCTGCACCGTATCGCCAAACCCTGCTGTCCCTCCCATGAGGAACTGCTGTTGTGGTACAGTCATAGAGTCCTACAATGGTAGGGGTTGAAAGAGATCTCTGGAGATCCTTGAGTCCAACCCCCCTGCCAGAGCAGGATCACCCAGGGCAGGCCACACAGGAACAGATCCAGGGGGCGTTGGAAAGTCTCCAGAGAAGGAAACTCCACCATCTCTCTGGGCAGCCTGTCCCAGGCTCAGTCATCCTCAAAGGAAAGAAGTTTCTCCTCACGTTGAGGCGGAACTTGCTGGGTTCCAGTCTGTGCCCATTGCCCCTCATCCTATCTTTGGGCACCACTGACAAGAGACTGGCCCCTTCCACTTGACCCTTGCCCTTCAGAGATTTGTAAATATTGGTAAGGTCCCCTCTCAGGCTTCTCTTCTCCAGATTAAACAGCCTCAGTTATCTCAGCCTTTCTCATAGGAGAGATGTTCCAGTCCCTTCATCATCCTTGTAGACTCTGCTGGACTCTCTCCAGTATTTCCCTGTCCCTCTTGAATTGGGGAGCCCAAAACTGGATCCAGTGTTCCAGGTGTAGTGTCCCCAGGGAAAAGAGGGAGGAGAACCTCCCTCAACCTGCTGGCCACACTCTTCTGAATGCACTCCATTCATTACGTGTACCCCCTGGGTACTTGGGATGACCAGAGCAGCCGGGCACATGGGTACAGTTCCTATTTCTCCCTTACACTGATTTACCTTAGCACAGGTTATCTTAGGAAGAAGTCTGCCCAGTGTCAGAGTTGAGAATTACTGCACACATAGTTGTTGTGGTTTACTCAATTGCTTCTAAATCAGCTGTAAGCTCAAGAGGCGTGAATTCTGTACATGGAAAAAGCTTTCATGTTATTTGACCTGCAGCATTTTCAACGGGAATAAGGAAGGCAGAAAGTCTTCTCTTCCAAATGCAAAATGGTAATGATTTCAAGAGCGATCTCGACGCTGGCAGCAGGCAGCAGCAGCTCAGGGGGCAAAAAGCCAAATCTTTCTCCTGAAACTACAGTCAACTCTTGCTAAAGTTAACTCTTGCTACAAAGGATCTCTTGCTACACATATGTCCACTGGACTTGAGTCCATTCAAAGGAGCAGACTAAGATAACTCAAATGTAGAGGAAAGTGTGTGAATAGCAGCTAAAAGCAGCTGCTGTGCCTTATGAAGAGTTAAAAAGAGAGGAGCAGATGTTTATGAATACTGTTGGTTCACTCAGGAGACTGGCAGGCAGTTGCAAACCCTCTCTGCTCTCAGAAAAGGTCGTGCAGTATGTTAGTTTGGGGGGAGATTTCTGCTTGCTTTAAAAAGTAGGGAAAATGAAGCGCAGATACGAACACCGTGACAAATCACACAGCCCAGGAAATTCAAAGTTAGGCCTGACTCCCCCAGCTTCGCTTCCATACAGCTGGGTGGCTTGGTAAATTAATAAAAAAGTATCACCCCGTGTTTGCCGTTTCATGCTTTTTTTCTTTCGTTTTATTTGCTTTAATAATATCCCCTTAAAAGCACTGACACGCTTTCCTGAGAGAGTTTGGAAGACGTAAGGCCATGCTCATCTTCCATTCTGAAAGGCTCTTGCCACACGCAGCTCTCCCGAGCCCTCGGCAGACCCCTGCTCTGGGGATGCCTCCTCATCGTTTTTAATGCTGTTCCTTTCTGAATGTGAGGAAACAGATATTTTAAAAACAAAAATTCTCTGCCTCATGCAGAAATCTTGAGACCATTTTAAGAAAAATTACTCATTTGTTTCTTAAGCACTGTGGACGCAAAAGACCTTCCCTTTTCCTCTCCTCCCTCACGAGGCTATACAGAAAAGCGCCGCACGGTTTCGGTTTGTGAAAACCCGCTCTGCTTAGTTGTTCACATCACACATTGCACTTTTTCCTCCCTCGCAGAGGAATCAGACCACACCTTACCTACCACAAGGACCTCCCCCTCCAAAAGGCCAATTTGACCCAGAATGGTTCTCCAGTCTAGACAACTACCGGGCTCCACAAACACAATAAAGGATGCGGTAAGAGGAGCGGGCAACGCAAAACCGCGTTATTTCAGGTTTTTCTCAGCTATTTCAGCAGCAGCACTTCTGAGGAGAGAGAAAAGCCTCTGTGGATCTAGGGCTGCAGCTCCTTCTGGGGCCAAGCCAGGCTGCCCACGGTCAGGCTGCCCGCGTCAGGGACACGGTGGACCTGCTGGCTGCTGCTGTCTCCAACCTGAGCACGAACTGCTTTCAAATGGCACTTGCCCTGACGCAGGAGATGTCACAGCCCTTCCAGGAGAGGAAATAAGGGCTCTGCAGTCACTCTGTTCTGCCAGGCATCATCACTGCAAGGGCAAACAGGACTTGGCTACGACTCATCCACATGGGTGATGACACTGGAGAGCACTCCAACGCCTGATTTTTTTTCTCTCCAAAAATATTTGCAGAGGCACCTCAGGGTGGGCCCTGTAGCTGATAAATCCACTATGAAAGTAGATGGGATGTTATTTTGACTTTGAAGTGTAAAAAAAAGTAATTTTGGTGTCTCTAGTCAGCAACAACATTTATGGGAACCATCTGAGAAGGCAGGTATTACTCTCTGTAACTGTTTCCTCACAGACTGTTCCTGCACACAGACCTAGCAGATGTTTCCTCTCCACAGGATGCTGAAAGAGTCAGAGCAATCTTGTTTTGAGAATACTTTTTTTTTTTTTTTTTCCACAAAAGGTCTGTATAAAAAGGGCACACAGATCTGTGAAGCACAGATAACCTCTGGCTGAAATATGAAACATCTGATTTTGCTGAAGGTCTGCAATGTGAAAGCACAAAACCAAAATTCAGCCTGTCACCCCAATTCTGCTTTGTTTCAGGAGAAAAGTCTGATGGAACATTTATCTGAAACTACCACTAGTCTAGGGAAATGTCCTGTAAAGACAGAAAAAAGTATCACCTGAGTTTCACCTTTTGCTCTGAAACTTCTGCTCAACTGTAATTTTCAGCTCTGATTTCAAAGGATCTGATTCCGACTACATTTCATTTTCTGTAAACTGGAAGCAAGGAACAAAACTTCATAGTCTGATGAAGCCAAACCTAAATAATGGATTTGGAATTAAAAAATAAAAAAAAATAAAAAATAAAATCAAAAAGTAACACAGAACTGGACTAGATGACCTTGAAAGGTCCCTTCCAACCCAAATCAGTCTAGGAGTCTATGAAATCCTGGTTTAAGTGAACCAAACCAGAATTTCCATGGTGTTTCATAACACACCAGTAAAAAAGGGGAGAAGCTGTGTGTGCACAAAGACTCACAGCTGCCCGTTCAAAATAAGCATTTAAATGGATTAACCAGACAACTGGGCTTTCAAACTTGCCATCGTTACACAGCTATGTGATTCAGAAGGATTTATAAATATTTGTTTTTCCAGATAAAAGGAGGGTATTAGTGGGATTTTTTCTAAGTGCATTCACCACCGCTCTCCCTCCTTCCCAGCCACAAACAAACAAACAAGGAAATGAAACAAAACCAATGATGTGTTTAGTCACAGTTTAAGACTTGGGGATTTAAGATGAAGGTTAAAATAAAAAGTTACTATTGTAAGGAGCATTAAAAAAAAATAAAAATCTTATTTTGCTTAGTTTTTTGAAGATCTCTGAACTTGAAGAACGTTTGAGAGACCTGGAGTTTAAGTTAAGGTACGTCCCCTACCCACAGTTTGCTCCTACTATCGTATTCGTTTACAATACAATCTACAGGTTCTGGTAAAACAGAATTCTACGTAATTTCTTCTCTAGACCTAAATATAACCTGTTCTTCCTAGCCTATTTGAAAAACTGTTTCCAAATAAATCTCATTTAACAAGTCCACATCCTTAACACATACACACACACACACACAGAGGCTTCTCTGTCAGCCACTGATGGGCAAACATGTTTACGCAGAAACTCTGCTCAGAGCTCCTTTTTTTACTGTGAGAAACCATTTTCCTCCAGGAAAATCATGTTTATGCACCATTCTGTCCCCACACAGCAAGCTTTGAATGACAGATTCAGGAAAACAGTATGAAAAAGAAATTACTCTCTTTCATAATCCATCAGCGCAGCTAAAATCGTACATCAGAGGAAAGTTAGACTCAATTGTAATCCCTTGGGAGTTGCATCACTTTGAATAGATTTGGGGAAAAATACACATCCTTCTCAAGTTCAGTAGCTCGGATGGTTACATTTGTCGAGTTATATGCAAAGAAGCAGAATAACAGAATTTAGTACCCTAGGGATATGTTCTCTTGATAAGATTTATCCAACTTCCACAGCCATTAATGGGAACTGTATACTGAGTATTGAGAAAAGGGCACGGGCGTAAAAATACACACTTCTGATGATATTCAGCCTCAGGAAAACTTTATTTTGCTGACTTCTGTGGCAGGAATCCTACTGCTGTGGCATGCCGTTGGGGAGTTATCAGATTTCTTGGTAAAGCAGTATCTCTACCACCAAAACAGTATCTCCTTTATCTGTCAAAGGCAAATTTGCTAACGCATCCCCCAGGTATTAGCTACTCCTTTTACTACGTTTGCAAATGACTCCCTCCAGTTACCTTGGAGACTACGAATCACTCGCTGGCAACACCATCCTGCTGAGATGAGGGAAAGAGCAATCACCTCCTTCATTTCTATTTGAGGCTGAAATTTTACTGGGCTTAAAGGAAAAGAAAAGCCATGGGTGAAACCCACCCATTATGAAATAAAGAGGTGTTTCACCTCTTGAAAGTTCACTGGTTTTAGATCATAGAATGGTTTGGGTTGGAAGGGACCTTAAAGACTGTCTAATTCCAATCCCCATGCCATGGGCAAGGACACCTCCCACTAGAGCAGGTTGTTCATGGCTCTGTCCAAACTGGCCTTGAACACTTCCAGGGACGGAGCATCCACAGCTTCTCTGGGCAATTCATTCCGGTGTCTCACCACCTTCACTGTAAAGAATTTCTTCCTAATATCCAGTCTAAATTTACCCTTATCCAGTTTAAAACCATTGCCCCTTGTCCTATCCCCACAAGTCCTTGTAAAAAGTCCCTCCCCAGCTTTCCTGTAGCCCCTTCAGATACTGGAGGCCACTAGAAGGTCTCCCTGGAGCCTTCTCCAGGCTGAACAGACCCAACTCCCTCAGCCTGGCCTCACAGGAGAGGTGCTCCAGCTTCTGATCATCTTTGTGGCCTCCTCTGGCCCCTCTCCAGCAGATCCATGTCCTTCTTGCGTTGGGGGCTCCAGAGCCGGACGCAGTGCTCCAGGTGGGGTCTCACCAGAGCAGACTAGAGGAGCAGAATCACCTCCCTCAACCTGCTGGTGACACATTTTTTGATGGCGCCCAGGACACGGTTGGGACTTCCTGGGCTGCCAGCGCCCGTTGCCCACTCATGTTGAGTTTTTTATCAACTGACATCCCCAGGACTCCTCCTCAAGACTGCTCTCAATCCACACTCTGCCCAGCCTGCATTTGTGCTTGGGATTGCCCCAACCCAGGTGCAGGACCTTGTCCTTGTTGAACTACATGAGGTTGGCCTGTGCCCACCTCTCCAGTCTGTCCAGGTCCCTCTGGATAGATCCCTTCCCTCCAGCGTGTCGACCGCATCACACAGCTTGGTGTCGTTGGCGACCTTGCTGAGGGTGCCTCAATCCCACTGTCAGTCACGTGTGAAGAATTCATTGACTATACCGTAAAACTCAGTATTTGAAGGAGAGGCTCTTCTTTCTGCATCTGTGCACAGACCAGCAAGCGAGCCAGCACATTACAAAATGTTAGCCCTGGACACTAAAAAGTCTGCACACAGCAGCACAAGAGTTCTCACTCCGTACAACAGCACATCCCGGACAGCTCGCAGCAGCCAGGCCCCGGCAGGGCTGGCATTACAGAGCAAGGTAAGGACATTCCTACGCTAGGCGCAGCTCAGTGGGAAGGAACTTGCCAGTCTAAAATGTTTAGTCTGCCTGCCTGGAGATGTGTGAGAGACTGCAGGCTCTTACACTTTTGTTTACGACGAGGCAGAATAAAATTGTAAATGGGAAACGTGCACAGAGTTGGATTTCTAGGGTTTTCCCTTCCCAGTTGCTCTAGATACGGCCACTGTTTCTGTAAACCCACCATTTCAGTCCTCAAGCTGCATCTCAAGTCATTCTCAAGACTATAATCTTTCACCATCACTCCAAGACAGCATATACACTTACAAGCTTGTTTAGATGAAACATTGCAAAGAAGAAACTAATTTAAGTGTCTCCAAAACAACTTCTATTGAAGGAATTGTTTCAGGAAGAAAGCTGGGAAGAGATAAGACAGAAACACAAGATCAAGTGTATTAAGCAGCAGCTCAGAACTAAACCTTCCATTGCCTCTTATTTTTCAGTCTGAATATCTCAAATTTCATCCAATTATTTCAACATTTTTTTCCTAACAACTGAGAACTATGAAAAGCAAAATATGATGATGCTTCATAAACTTTTAAATGGTGCAGTTCATTTCTGGCAACAGCACAACATTCCTCATCCTGCTACCACAGAGGATAGAAGATGTTTACTGTGACGTGGATTAGTTAAATTTAATAGGATAAAATCTTCAGCAGATGCTAATCCGTGATTTCTGAGTGCTGCTACGTTAAGTTATATTCACTGATGTTTAATAGTTTAGAGTCACTGAATGTTTCTGAGTATTGGTTATAGCACATCACCATCCTTCATCTGGAGGGCACTGAATCAACTGTAGAAACCAGTAACAGTCTGCAGGGTGTCTCAGGGCTTCTACGAAATACCTTGATAATTTTCATCAAATGCCAAGTGGATTAATAATTACGGCCTGAAAATACTGTTTCAGCAGTTGTCATTGAGGAGGCTGCACAGAACAGGACCTCAGCAGCTGAACCACTCAGCATCCCTTTGAACCTCAGGAGCCCGTTTCACACTTCGTTCTGGTTTCTGGTGTAACTGTTTGGTGACGTGGGCAGCTCATTCTCGAAAGCTGTCCCTTTGGCGTTTTTCACAATGTGCTCGTGTAGAACACAGTGTATTGTAAAAACTGTTCTCCCAACACACAATGATTCCCAGCTTTCCAAACGCAGTAATAGCTTAGGTTACACCAGAGGAACATGCTCCATAGGAAGAAATACTTTGTCATTCCTTGGATGCAAGATTTTATAACTCATGCCTATTTGAAATGTCCTCACACAGGCTTAGTCAGCAGAGAGGCTTAACTCTTTGTTACTTCTGGAGATGCTGGTTCTGATCCTGAGAGGGATAGGAGTGATAGTCCCTTGGAGGCAGGAACCTGCTGCATCACACATGTGTAGGTCACAGGACCTCTACACCAAGAAGGGCTGGGATGACCTTCCCAGTCTGGCTTTCTGCAAGTGAAATCATTCCACTCAGTCTTGCAAAGCCCCAGCTTCTCTGGGTATGTGTTTAACAAGCAAAACTTTGGCCTGATTTAGAGATTCATATGGACAAGTCCCTCACATCCCTCAGCAGGGCTCTAATCATGAAATTATCCTATTTGTTAAAAAAGCAAACCTCGTTTCTGGACTGATTTAGTTCACCTGCAGCTTTCATGTGTTGGAATAAATGCTCGTCCACCTTTCACAATCTCATCCTCTGCAGAGTATAAAAAAATCAAGTTAACACAGTTTAACACCTTCTTCTCCATCAGCTAACTGGTGAACTTCCACAGGAGCGCTCCTGCCCACAGCTCAGTGTTCTGGCAGAGTAGACTTCGGTAGGCGGCACTACCTCACCTTTGCCTTCAGGCAAATGCTCCCAGCTACTGCTGTTTCTGGCACGAGCGGTGCCTCACTGAGGCATGGCAGACTGCCTGCACATCTCACCAAATCTCTACCTAGTCAGGGAGTAGCACCTGCAAGTACTATTCCTAGTTCTTTTGTTCTTCCTATGCTCAAAACCACAACAGCCCATCATTTTCAAAAGGCAGGCAATCATTAACGTTAAACTTTTATCGGAAAGTGCTAAAAAGGCACTACGCTTCCCAAGACAAACTGTGCCACCTCCTTCCTAACCCACTGCAGGCTCAAGGACAATCGAGTGGAAATTACTGCTCTTGCTAAAGCTATCTACACCTCTGTTTCAAAAGTACCAAATGGAAACTTAAAGGAAAATCCAGCCTTTCAAGGGAAAAGTGATGATGGTCCACATAGTCTAACTGCTCATGCAGGTACAACAGTTTGGAAAGGCAAGTGTCAGTATTTTCTATTTCGAGGTCTGTGGTTACCAGAGTGGTAACTCTGCCTTGTCATTAACTTTCAAGGGTAAGATACTTCAAATAATTAGTGGTTTGCTTCTGGCATTTGCTACCCACCTTCACCCAGGAGAAGGCCAATACATTTCTGACTTCAAACCACCAGTAGGTACCAGGTCCCAGAGCAAAAAAGCCAAGTTAGAGGAAGTACAAGTCAGCTGAAGCGTGAACAGGATCTCTGTAGAACCGTGAATAACATATATGTAGACAACTGAGGGAAGAGGTAGGCCTTAAATGGTCAAACTGAAGCACGCTATCGAAGCTTCCTTGTGCCTCACCATTCCCTGGCAGTTCCTGGCACACAGCCTCTTAGCCTGAGAAAAACAAGGGAGAAAAAAAGTGCTAATTGTATCTTACTGAGCTTGGCAGGATATTGAGGCTGATGAGAATTTCTGGATGTTCTGAGGGCTTTAATCCACAATTTCTGTTGAGAAATACCAGCAATTACGACTCTTTTTGAACTTCGGTTTTCCCAGTCACAATAGATTGCTGTTGAAACAACCTCTTTATTTCCCACAAGTTCTATAATTGCCTATAGGAACTGTAATCAACACACCAATGTATTAATTTTTTGCCACATGTTAAATAGATCTCACTGGAACTTTGGAAATTCTAATACAAATAACCATTCGATTGTGGCATCAAAATTACAATGGATGAAGTTGTGGGAAGCTGGAGATCTGGGTTTGGGTCTCCTGAGACTAAAAGACTGAGCTCAGGCTTCTCACTTCCTCACTCACTGCTTTAACCAGGGGGCAAGATGCAAAAGCTGTTCTCAGATATAAGTCACCACCGAGTCTTGGCTCCTCCTCCCACGTAAAAGAATGACCCTCTAACCCCCTCCAACACGTACAGTAGGAGCTTTCAGCTCTAACAGAGATCTTCTGAAATCTTCCTTTTAGGGTCAAGTACCCGTTTTTATAAACTCAAAATCTACTTGGGATTCGCCTGAGTCCTCATTCTGAATTCTATGTTCCTGCATTTTGGTGATTTAATTTGAATCAATTTTTCTCTTCCTTTATGCGCATTAAAGGCAGGGGACACGTACATATGGGAAGCTCTAGGCAGCTTCTTGTGGCGCTAATATTCATGGGGCCAGCGTGGCCTCGGGGAAGAGTGCGAGCAGCAAAGTCCCCAGCCAGGCAGAAACTCCAAGGCAAAAGTATAAAATGTGAGAAGTAAAGAGGGTGTGAGAAAGCAGCTGATGAAGAAAGAAAAACAAAGATGAAGAAACACTTTTTGGTTGTAGCCTTTTTTCCAGAACTCAGAACCAGTCTCTTCCCACCGGACATCTTCCTACCTCTGCGGTGCCGAGGCAAAGAGAGAGCAGCTACGGCTTTAGTTACAACCAGACATTGCAGTACCGCTGTTTACACACAGACTTGGGCTATGCTGGCTGTGCAAGCCCCATGGCCTTGGCACTGTACAAACCAGATGAGAATACTACGCGTGCAATAAAAGGATCCGTTTCCCAGATTTTTGACTTAAGGCATTCGCTTGTGGTAAAGCTGGGTGAGGAAACGGAAGAACAGACTGAGGGGAAGAGGGGAAATTCAATAGGCCAGAAGCACGTACGGCTGACCCACTTACTTTGTTAAAGCTTCAATAAAGAGGCTTACGAAGTCATGACTATTACATGGTCCTCTCTGATCTTTTCATGAGGATAAGAAACGGTTGTTTTCAGTTTAAAAAGGAAAAAAAAGATTCTGTATGTAAAGTCTCTCTTTGTTGTGCTGTGAACTCCCTGGAGAGAATATCAGTCGCCCTGCAGGGGCTGGAATAATGAATGAATCCATCAGGGAAAAGGCTTTCTTCTCCTCTGACATGCTTCATGGGACCACCCGCACACATATCGACCCTTTCTCTGCAGAGGGCCGTCTCTACAGCCCTGCCCAGTCTCAGCCAGCAAGGATCCTTCCTCTCAGAGCCCATCAGGGATGGAGCTCAGATACTCTCAGGATGAGGAGTGACACGATCGTGAGCCTCCCGCTTTCTGGGCAAGGGCTCTCGCTGTAGGAAAAGGAGGCAACACAAGCATGACGATGTGCAATGGGAACTGTGGGGAGGTAGCAGGTACGCAGCAGGGCAGCTGGCCAACTGCCACAGCACAGGCCCTGCACAGTCACAGATCTCCTTGTATACAGGAGACAAATGAGGGGGGTAATTGCTGCAGGCTGGCAGGCAGAATCAGCCCAAGGGAAAAAAAGATCAACCACCACCGTCGTACGACAGCTCTTCTCTGGAAATCTTCATGGATTTCTGATCACAGATTGAAAAAACTGTGTTGTTCAACACCTTCGTAAATTCTTCCTGTTACTGAATCACACACAGAGCTACTTCTTGAGTCTTGCACTCTTTCTGGGAGTTTCTCAAGAATGGGACAAACTGGGGTGACAAGCCAGTCACAGGAAAGCTTAAGATAGCTACAGAGCAGATTGGGGAGCATCCTGAGAGCAGGAAGCGACCAACTGTCTTGGGAACTCTGGAAGTAGCTCAGTGCTGGTCAGATGCTGAACACCTACATGTGATTTTATTGTCTTTCCATATTAGTACAATTGATAATACAATGAAAAGATAGATCCTTAAGAGGGTAAAACCAACCAGCCAACACCAACAACCCAGCCTATGTAACATCTTTCTCAGGATAATAAAGAAGTGCTACTCCATGTTAATTTGTAGCTTTACAGTGAGTTGAAGTAAAATAAACTAAACTGTAGCTACAGACCTCCTTTAGCAGTGGCCTGAAATTGCACGGTGGATATTGTCTAAGGAAGGAACATTTTAAGAGATTAGACAGCTGGAAAAAAAAACAAATGGAAAGGGGAAAAGTATAGTTCCACCTGCCGTATTTCCCCAAGTATGCACTTGAAGAGCTGGACGGAAGTTATTCACACATGCCGCTCTCCTGGAGCACGCTAAGTGCACAGGGTATGCTACGTTCTGATGTAGCACTGCTCTTCTGCAGCTTTAGACAGGGAATGACCAATAACATCTGAACTACTAATTAGACCCCAAGGATCAGATCAGCATCTCAAGACACACAAGAATCCTGGACAGCTGCTACTGCTTCTTTTCCTGCAAATAATCAGAAGTGATAATCCATCAGGAATCATCTGTGGTCTGTTTCAAAGTTCACCCTCTTGTACAGCAACATTGAAAAACGGTGCTTCTATTAGTTAGAGAGATGCAATCTACCAAATTACCCCATTATCATCCAAAAGCCCCAGGCACCACCTAACTGTGCCAACAGGTGACGTATACACCTGATGCACCTACATTCTGGGCTGCAGCATTAAAAGCAAAGGGAGGTGGCTCACCTGTATCTCGCAGCAAACTTATTTATATCCACGAGAACTACGGGTTAACTCTGGGGAAAATCTCAACACTCTTTTCTTTCTAAGAAGTCAATCAAATGAGTACCGGCTCACTTCTGACCCTTCTGGGTGAAACGTTAAACAAAATGAAAAGCCACATCCCCATTCTAAGGAGGAGTTTGCCACTTAGGCCTCATTTCTCATTCTCCACTTTGCTTCTTCATTTCATAACACCAGCACTGGCAGCTTATTGGCGACGAGGGAGCTTCAGTTTTTGTACAGCTTGGGAAATGTACACAAATGCTTTTGAAGGAAAGGCCTGGTCTCGATGAGAAATCACTCCTCTTACACATTTCCCTTTTTTTTTTTTGTGGGGTCTATCTATTTCAAATCAAGTAATCTCCATCCTTCTACGGCGGAGAATCCATCCACGATTCTCCTCCCATGATTCTTCCTAGGCAAAAATCCTTAATGATACACCACAAGAAGTTTGGAAGTTTCTTCTTTACCTCATCTTGCCTGAAAACTCTCCCTCCTAACGTTCTGAGGACTTCCGAAATCCTGCAGTCCAATTGCTCTTTTGCTCCAAGAAAGAGAACTGTATCTCACTGGCTCCTGTAAGACTGATATCACAGAAGCCCCCTCGAGGGAATTACAGCCTCATAACATCCAGTTGCCTATTACTCATTCCGTGGTCAGATTCTCAGCTGGTATAAATCAGGGCAGGTTCCTTGCCTTCAACAGAGTAGAGCTGATTTATGCCAGCTGACAATCTGGCCCTGCATGTGTTCCACTTGCACAATGCGAGTTTTAAAGAGGCCCATTAAAGTGCCCCAGGCATGTAAGAACCACACTTGGGTCTTGGAAAATGTTGCTCTGAGGAGAGACTGTGAAACCTTCTCGCTGCTCTCTGAGTACGTACTGTGCAAATTCAGTTGTTTTTCTAACAGGAGAAAGTCTCTAAGCCCTGACAGAGCCACCACAACCTTGGGAACGTGAGATGGATTTTCTAATGTCTTCCGCATAGACCAAGTTGTTGTTTTGTTTTGTTTTTTCAACTGAGTTTAACTGCTGGATGAAATGAAGCCCACAGGTACAGCAGTGCAACGTTTTGGAGGAACAGTTCAGCTGCACAGAGGGCAGAGGCTATCCTTTCAAAGCTTCTATCACTGGTGACTATAACCAGAAATCCTGTGGTCTCACTTTCAAATCACCAGCTGCGCTTATGGCTTTGGCTGCTTGAGAAGCCAGTCTTTTTTACCTTAAAGCCTCAGATGTCTTCTTACAAAGCAGGGCAACAGCTCTTTTGAAGGTGTGGGCCAAAGTCCTTGGGGACAAACAGAAGGTATGTAGGAAACAGAAGAGAGTTTTCTAATGCCTCTGGTTCCAGATTACTGTTTCCAAGGCACACTGTGAAGCCTCGATGTCACTGGAGTGATGCATCTGCTGGGTGGAAACTGGAGGATGCTTTAAGTGTGAGGAAGCAGACTCCTCTATCTGTTCCTGAAATCTATTCATTTCAGTCAATTTTTTTTTTGCCAAAATACTACCCTGGAAGAATGGAGAACTGGAATCAGACTCTCAGGACTGTTAGTAATAAAAATTGTGGTTCTTTTGCATGACAGAAATTTCTGAATACAGCTTGTTATTATGGTAAGAAGCAAAGACTAGAAGACACCAGTCATTCAAAGCACTGTCATTTCCACCCAACGAGAAGAAAATCAACACACAGCTACAGGTCCAACCTAAAAAACAGTCAGGGAAATTGTTTTTTTCCTGCTCCACAAAGGACTGTGACATTTCATACATTTTCATATTCATAGCCGGAGTAAAACCAAACTCATCTGAAGTGGTGGGGGTGGGGGAGTTCACAGCCCTCCAGGATCCTGCAGAGAGTGGGCTGGGGGAGCTCTACATTCAAATGAGTATTCTATGAGTCAGACTAGGCACTTTATCCTGCCTTTCTTCCATCCTTGACTAATGGTTATTCTAGTTATTTCTCCCTCTAACATCAGAAAATTCCACCGTGGATTAGGGGAACAGAAAAAAAAAACGACACAAAACAACACAACAAAAAACACCAGTTTCCTGATGAAAGTTTAATGGAAACTGGTACATTTCCACAAATTGTTTCAGTTTTGACAAATCAGCATTTTCCCATGAAAAACAGTGTCAAAAACTCTCAACCAGCTCTAATTCTAACCAGATTAACTCAGGGATGAATGCCAGCAGGAAGTTCTTGCTAAATACCAGTTGTTTGAGGAAAGGAAAATTACTCCTCCCCAAGACAATCCTCCCAGAGGTGAAAAAGCTTTAAAACCAGTAGGGGAAAAAAGGACAGGTAGTTCCAGCTGCAACAACCACAATGGCATTCAGAGCCAGAGAATTAGCAAGGAAAAGGCACGTGAAAAAAAGGCACAAACTGAGACAAACTAGCAACTCATATTCCTCCTGCCACTGCTAATGGCCTTCTTAAAACCTGAACTTTTACCTTAACTACAACACCCTGCCCACTCCTCGCTGCAGAAACAATCATCTGTCCCCTGTAGAAAATGGTTTCTCCACTGGTTCTTAATATAACTCTCAGCACTTCCACCTGCCAGTGAAGTTAAACTAATCGGTCAAAACCAAGGTATATTCTTTCTGATTTATTTTGGCTTATTTTAAACTTCCATATTTTGAGCTCATAAAATATCATTTCGCCATGACCTTTTATTTTATTCTTGATCATAAGAGTTTTAAAGCCAGTTTCCTTTATCCTTTAGGAAAAAAAACAAAAACAAAAAAACCCCGCCACAAATACTTCAAACCCCAATGAAATTTAAGGCTAAACACCTATTAAGTAAACCAAAATCTCAATGCTAAATCTCTTAAGACTAGGATTCAGCCAACTTTCTTTTTCCTAACAGGACTGGCTCTCCGCTAGTCCGTGATGGCAATCCCTTGTACACTCCAACACCTGCACAGAGCAGCTTGATGCCTTAGTCCATTTCCCTGAGTTTGCAGTGCTCCCACAACACAAACCAGCTGGGATGGGCCTGGGATGTGCCCATCTGGACATCTCCTCTGAGTCAAAGGGCTCCTGTGTGGCAAAGGATACCATGCTGCTGGTATCCCATCCACCTCAGGACATCCCATTGCTCTTCAGCTCACCAGGTGTCAGAGGGGCTGTGGGGACCATGGGCAGACAAGGCCTGTAAGGACTCACAGAATCACAGAATGGTAGGGGTTGGAAGGGACCTCTGGAGATGATCTAGTCCAACTCCCCCTGCCAGAGCAGCATCACCCAGGGCAGGCCACACAGGAACAGATCCAGGGGGGGGTTGGAAAGGCTCTAGGGAAGAAGACTCCACCACCTCTCCGGACAGTCTGTTCCAGTGCTCTGTCACTCTCACTGTAAAAAAGTTCTTCCTTATATTTACCTGGAACCTCCTGCGCTCCAGTTTGCAGCTGTTGCCCCTTGTCCTGTCATTGCACATGACCGAGAAGAGCCTGGCTCCATCCTGCTGACACTTGCCCTTTCCATACTCATAAACGTTATTGAGGTCACCCCTCAGTCCCCTCTTCTCCAAGCTAAAGAGACCCAGCTCCCTCAGCCTCTCCTCAGCAGGGAGACGTTCCACTCCATTACCTTTGTGGCTTTGCAATGGACTCTTTCAAGCAGCTCCCTGTCCTTCTGGAACGGAGGGGCCCAGAACTGGACACGATATTCCAGATGCAGTCTCACCAGGGCAGAGTAGAGGGGCAGGAGAATCACTCTCGACTTACTCACCACATCCCTTCTAACACACCCCAGGACGGCACCTGTCTCCTACAGATCTCCAGGACTACAAGGCCACAGAGGTGGCTGGAACTGCTGGCCCTGGCTTTCGTTGTGCCACCAACACTCAACCCGAGCCACGCCAGCCAGCGTGGAGACCGGCCTGGCTGATCACTTCCAGATGAAAATCTGTCCTTGTGTCAGTGACAATATTTCATACCTAGCTGACACAAACGCACCCTGGTATGCAAAAGCCAAGAGAAGGAACAAATTGGGCCCAACCGGTTGGTTTTGCTCGTTCTTGCCACCCGGCAAATGAGGTACAGCTCTTCCAAGTTCAGAAGAGTGACGGTGATACAAAGTGACCGCTATGGACGTGCGTACAGCACAGACGTGTTACTGAGAAAACCAAAAAAGTTCCTATTCTACAAATGCTAAAATAGAATCTTTAAAATATCCTGCAGAGGAAATAAAAGCACAGGAAACTCCAAACAACTAGTGCTACAGCTCTTTTTTTTCTCTCCCCCAAAGAACAACTCCTGTCGAAAAGCCTAGTCTTGAAAAAAAAATAAAATTAAAATAAAAAATAATAATAAAAAAAATCAACCCCACTACCCCCAGCCCCAAAACCAAACCTTGAAGAATTTTCCTTTTGGTAAGCGTCTGACACCATCTTTGCTCCTGAATTCAGAATTAACCTTGCTATAGTGACAACTTTTCTCAGCCACCACTATAGCTACTCTGCATCTTTGAACCGGTAACAACTCATGCCAGCAAGCGGTGTTTGAATCCGAAGAGATGCTGTTTGGCTAAATGCAGGTCATGGAATAGTTAAGTGTTTATAAATAATAAGTGGGGTAAAAAAATTGTTAATAGGAAATTGTTAATAGGAAAAAGACAAATTATTCCATTACTCTTTGTTTGAAATTACTTTTGAAACTGTTTCAGGAAATTTGTAACTCTGTGTAACTCTACGGATGCTAATGGAACTATATTCATTTGCAGCAGCCTGAGATCTGGCTCATCATTTTTATTAGAAACCATTCCTATATGGAAGTCACCACCTTAATATTATAGAAGCATGTTAATACCGAGGAGCTCAAAATAGCAATTAAATAAAAGTGATTTTCGAACTCTTAGGTATAAAAGTCTTAGAATTCAAGGATATCCCATAAATAGAAGAAAATGCAGTAATATCTCTGTTCTGTTCCTACTTCCCTCCTGAAATAACTGGAAATTTGCCGATTTTAATGGGGGGGCAGGAACCAATTTTAGATTTGATCATGCTAACGTGTTCCACCATGTCATAAAAATGTTTATTCTCATACTTTCTGTTTTCAAATATTTGGAGCTCTACATTTGATTTTGTTCGTGTAAAATTAACTGACCATAACAGAGCTTTTAAATAGTAAGGAGAAAAAAATGCAAGCAGAGTTTGACTGAATGGAAAAATTATGTCCTGGTGTTGAGAGCTGAAAAATTATTACACAGATTACTCCAAGGATGAAATTTCTGGGTTTGATACCCCAAAGATACATTACAGATTCCTCTTAACTTGGACACAGCAGCGTCAATTTCTTATGTGAGCAACTGTTGTCTGCACTGCCATTTATTCCTTAAATGCTCAAGGTATCATTCACAATCATTCCAAAAAATCACACTTTGTCCCTTTGGAAAAACGATTCCATTACTTGCATGTAATGCAGGACATGAGAGCATCTTTTTCAAAGTAGACAGTTCCTATAGGACCTGATCACAAATCTGTGGTCTGGTCCAGAATGTTTATGGGAATGTGTCTAATATTTTGCTGTGAAGAATGCTGAAATGCAATTTTAGCAGGGGCTTTATTAACCTCTTCACCAAAAGGAGCCAACAGGTTAGTAGGTATACCTGGCAACTGAGCTGTCCTGAGACTGAGATCTCTCCTGCCTCATCCTCACTGAACTGCTGAGATATTAATTACTACAAAGTAAATACCTCTTTTTACATTATTTTATTTTATTTTTTCTGTTTTGTTTGCCCCCAAATATTTGGCAGCTCTAGTTTTCATTTTGATGCCAAATACCAACCAACAGCCAAACCTCACACTTAAAGCCCCCACAGAACTTCTGTTTTCTGACCAACTCTTCCTATTACACACACAACAGAATCCTATGTTAAGTATTAAAACAACTTTTGGAACTAAAGGATAGATTACCTGACAACAGGTCTACTCAGTTTTAGTTACTGTAGGGAGATGAAGATCAGGGTGAAAACTGCAGAATTGTAACCAGTCTATACAGTTTTTCCTCACCGGAATATGACAAAAAAGGAAAGAGTACAAACTCTCAAGCTATGCCCATTTTTCAAATGTACCTGCGGTTTGAGACTATTTATACCAGTTGAGTGAAAAAAAAAAAAAAAGCCAGCATAATAATAAGTAACATTAATAAAAGTGGAGCTTTTTAATTTAAAGCTTTTGCAATGAGCATCTGTAAACAGTTTTGGTCTGGGATCAAAATAAAAGCCATCACTAGTTGAGTATGATTTATATTAACCAAAAATTTTAAAATAATTCAATAATTAACATCAACAAGAAGCTGTACACCTTAAATTTAAAATAATATCATTTTGAGCCCTGGGACACTATAGTTTCTTATTCTTAAAATGTTTAGTTGTTTTTTTATCTTCCCTAACCTTCCATGAGTAACTTTGCAGGTATGGTAAACGTGTTGGTTTTGACAGGGTGATTAACGAAGCATGGAACTATTCATACTGTACACAGCTATTGGCAGTAACTGTACAAGGGCTATCTAGTTTATGTTATTATGTTTTAGCAACAATTTTGAGATCATTATTGACCATGAATGGACCAAAAGGGAGAATCAGAGAGCACAAAGCAAAGTTTGCAGAAGCTCAGGTGTCTGCACACCTTACCTGAAGACTAAACCTAGGCATCTGAGATCACAAGACAGCTCAAAAATCTACCTCACTCTTCAAAACTGTTTCAGATGGTAATTTTGCTGCAATCCGATGTTCTCTTTTCAGGTTGACCAGTTGTGCTGTGACACGATTTCGGGCCTAACCTTGCAGATACAGATGTTCGTTCACATAGGTAGGTTAGTGCCGGTAGGACGCGGACCGAAAGCCCCTCAGGGTAGGGACCTTGTTTTTGCAGCAGCACTTTAAGATCTTAGGATATTCCAAATCCTATGAAGAATATTGCAAGCCACAGCCTCAAAGCCTACCCAAGGATGTCTTGATAAAAAGAGTAACGGATGTAAAGTGCAATTAGCCGGGAATCAAGCAACATGAGCACTAAGTGCCGAAAGGAGGGACTGCTACTCTCTGTTCACAACACCAGCTTAATTCCGCTGCAGGCTGAAACTCCTCTGTAAAGTAACTTTTTGACCCAGGCAGCAGCGAGCTCTGCCGCTGCGCACGGACGGGGCCTGCAGCTCCGGGAGCCGGCCCCGGCGGCTCGGGCCCTGGAGCCCCCGAGGCACCTTCTCGCCACACTCCCTGCGGGGGTGCGAGGAAAGGAGAGCTGGTCCCCAGCGCCAGAGGAATGGCAAGAGCCGGGCGGGGGCTGGATCCTGCATCCCCGAGCAGGCAGCGAAGCGGGCAGGAGGAGGCGGCCGCGGCCG
>VWZK01014534.1:110733-172145 GCA_013396935.1 Baryphthengus martii
TTTCTTCGCACCCGCGTCCCCCCTCCCGCGGCGGCCGCCTGCCTGCTGCCCCGCCCCCGCCTCCGGCCCCAGCAACTGTCAAGCGGGAGCGCCGGGCCGACGCGCACTTACCCCGAAGCAGAGCGGGGACCATGAGGACCCAGAGGGAAAGGCGCAGAAGCAGCCGCCGCAGGCTCCTCGCCNCCCAGCCGCCCACCCGGGCCCCGCAGCGGCGGCGTGCCTTGCGAGGGGGCTCCGGGGCTCCAGGAAACAGCCAGCTCCAGCGGTTCCTTCTTCCCTACGACTCGACTAGGACCCGTTTAGGGCGGGGGTGCTTCCCTGAGCTCCTCATTGCATCTCTATCCTGACCTTCCCGGTGCTGCTGCAGCCTGTTCCCCTCTCTGCAGAACTCGTATCGGGACACAAATCCCAGAAGAGCTAAAGCAGGGGTAGCGGAGTTGGAAGGCAGGGTAGTAACAGGAAACGTTAGCTAGCCGCAGGCTAGCTGGCCTCTCCGTTTGCAGATGTTGAAGCTGACTGGGACAACTTGTCACCTGACAGGTTTTTCTTGCATTTTGCTCCCAAATGGGCTGGACGCACACCACTTGGTCCCAAATGCCGCATACGTGACACAAATGAATCATAGAATGGCAGAACTGCCATGGTTAGAAAAGACTTCTAAAATCAACATGTCCAACTATTAACCCAAATAAAAGTAAACCAAACAAAAAAAAACACAAAACAAACCCCACCTCCCCATCCCACGAGAGCACGTCCTGAAGTGCCTCATCTACACATTTCTGTAACACCTCCAGGGATGGTGACTCTACCAGCTCCCTGGGCAGCCCATTCCGGCACCTGATGACTCCTTCAGTAAAGAAATGCTTCCTAATGTCCAATCTAAACCTTCCCTGGTGCAATTTCAGGCCATTTCCTCTCATCCTGTCGTTATTTACTTGTGAGAAAAGGCTGCACTCACTTCCCTACAACCTCCTTTCAGGCAGTTGTAGAGAGCTGAAGTTTTCCATCCCTCCTCAAAGCAGGTTTAGCTTTAGAGATTAAGCTACAGTTTACAGTTTTAGCTACAGAGATTTTGCCTTCTTCAAAAGGGAGAAATTGCACATGGGATTCAGGGAGTAGGATCACCACTGGCAATGTCAGCTTTGCAAGGCCCAGGGACTGTAAGAACCATTCAACTCTCAACCTGAGTAAGGCCTGAGCTTTCTGCTACTATAAATCCAGCCATTTCACAGCCAGCTGCTGTCTTGAAGCCATTTTTTTTGTTCACAGAGTCTTCCTTTTTCTCTGAGTTAAATGGCTGGGCATTGTTTGAAAAGTAAACTAATGCACATGGGAAAAAAATTGAGGGCGTCTGTTCAAATTTTGGTGATTTGCTTTTGTCTCAGTTACAGCAGGTAACAGGTACAGATCTGGATATTTCAGAAAAAAAAAAACCAGCTAAGTCCTCTTAGGGAGTATGTGTAATCATGCTCTGAATGTCCCAGATCAACTCTGTATAAATTTGGAAATGTTTGCACAATGCATTTAATTGGCTTATAACAGACATACATAATCTCATTGTGATTTTATGTAAATTAAGTTTTAAAAATTCCCTAAATGTGTATTTTCACCATGCCGTCCCAGTTGATGGTGCAAATTCTCATAAACCTCTCCAGGAGCATTCTTCTCTTCCCCCACCCTCTTTTAACTACAGTCAAGATTCCCTCAAACAGAGTCGCCTCTTTCCAGAATCAAGAAAAACGTTGTGCTCACTTTTGAGCACAGGCTGGAGTGTTGTTATCAAGTTCCCGTGCACAAGCTCTGTGCTAGAAGCTGGCTGTGTTCACAGTAATCCACTTAAGCAAAAGCATTTCTCCACCTCCACCAGCAGATACCAGAGGCTGTGTACACTTCTCTCCCCCTGTCGCTGTCAGGCTGCCAGTGCCAAAGAGTTGCCGTTTGCTTAGAAAGTTGGCTGTGTACACTGAACTCACCTGTTAGTTTTTGGTGACTAATTCCCAATATGAACAGAAGCTTAAAGGACATTCAGTACAGATTTGCTGTTGCTATTTGAACCTGTCACGCTCCAGGCGTGACTTGGCAAGCCGGCCTCTGCCCCGCTTGCATCTCTCGCCCCTCACGAGTGCCACAGCTCTTCTACCACATAGGCACCTTCCGACCAGCCTCTCTCACCTGGGGTCTGACAGGAGGAGAGGGGTTTGCAGGAGATGGAGGCCTTGGAGAAGACTGTTCTCAGGCCCCTGGCAGTCTCACATCCCTGCCTGCAGCCTGGCATTGCAGCCCCTCTCTCTCTCATCAGGTGATACGGTGCCTGTTACCCGGTAAGTGAGGAGTCTACTACAATAGGATTACAGAAACCTGATATTTCCATATAAACATTGATTTTTATTTCCACAGGCACATCATGCAGTGAAAATTATGTTACAGGTCCACTTTGGATGTTCAGAGAGCCCATGAAAGTTGTCGGTGAGGCCAGAAAGGTTTTGGGTGAAAGGAATATATCTTATCTGCATATCCTCAGTGGAGGAGTAACTTTGTCACCAAAAGTGAATGTGGAAGTTAAGTAAACCCCAATTTGGTTCACAGGTCTGTCCCAGACAGGCTTAGCAACAAAAGCTCATGTTCTGCCTTTTTGAGTCCTCCAAGTGTCTCTGTTAGGGCCTATGTGCCGCTTAATCGGGATTTCCCAGACAACAGAAATACATAAAACAAGACCAAGCTGCTAATTTCTTTCCATTTCCTTGTTCATGGTTCCCAATTCCCTATTTGGAGATGGCAGTTTATTACTTCTGTACTGTAACTGTGAATATTTAACCTCACCCTGACCGAGGTAAGAAAGAACCAGCTTCAAAGAGCCACGTATTAACGCTGTAAATAATTAACTCCAGCCTGACAGGGTAAGGCAGGATCAGCTAATTTCAGTTTGCTATGCAGAAAGGCAAAATCTTGAAGCACTGAATGTCATGTTTTCTTTCTAAGCCTTAAAAAAAGCAAGCCAAACACAAGGTAGTATCTCTTGTATCTCAGGGCCTTCTAGTGAAGACAAGCTAAGTGCTTCTTGCTGCAGTTTTAGGTACCACTTTTAAAAGCTGTCCATAAAAACTACTGAGTACCAATGATCTCTCTTCAATATTCCACCCATTTCTCAGGTTGTAGTATCATACTTCTGTCAAAATTCCGCGTGAACTCTACAGCGGTATTCTCAGACGAAGAACACTTTCAAGCTTCCACAAAACTTGCACTGTTACTCAAAAATGTCATTTTACTGTACACAACATACACTTTCAACCCCCAATCATTCATATCCACAGCCAATGTGCCTGGTAAAGCCGTTATTTTGATTTGTTTATCAGTTTATTAGTGTTCCAATTCCAGCGTTGCTTTAAGAATCCCACAACAAGCTACTTCCCAGATCCAGTGACACAGAATTAAACAAGGCTGCACTAATACAACATACTGATCATGTCTATAGAACTGACATATGTGGCTTTGGGTCAAGACATCTCACTTTACTTATAGAATCATAGAACTGTCACAGCTGGAAAAGACCTCTAAGATCACTACATCCAACCGCCAAGCCCCCAAAAACAACCCAAACCCCCAAAACACAAAACAAACCCCTCCCCATCCCACTAGAGCATGTCTTGAAGTGCCTCATCTACATATTTTTGGAACACCTCCAGGGATGGTGACTCCACCACCTTCCTGGGCAGCCTGTTCCAGTGCCTGACAACTCTTTCAGTAAAAAAATCCTTCCTAGTATCTCATCTGAACCCCCCCTGGTGCAACTTCAGGCCATTTCCTCTCGTCCTGTTGTTAATTTACTTGGGAGAAGAGGCTGCACCCACCTCCCTACCACCTCCTTTCAGGTCTCCCCTCAGCCATCTCTCCTCCAAACTAAACAACCCCAATTCCCTCAGCAGTTCCTCACAGGACTTGTTTTAAAAGCCTCTAGATACATGAGCTGACAACAGAGAGCATCGTCAGCCCAGACATCTACTTTTTAGCTATCTGTTGACAGATGACGCGAATCCTAAATAAAATGTTCTTTAAATTGTATACGTCATATAATGTAAGTGGCAAGATGCTTTACTAACTGGCAATTGTGGGGATTACTGCCTGTGATTGTTGGTTGGAATGAAACAAGGCAATCTGCCACATGGGATGCTAACACTGCCTGGACAAAATTGGAAGAAGTAGTTTGACCAGTATAAAAACATCAATGTGCAAGTATAAAAGTATAAAAAGTATAAAAGCATCTCTGAGTAAGTTTTGTCATCACTACTTTCAAAAGGAAAATAGGAAATCTGCTTTGCAAAGTTGACACGTCCCATTTTTAAGTTTTTGGCATGATACAGGTCAGGTTTTGTTTTGAAGCAGCCAATTTGTTTTGAATTTTTTGTGCTCTCTCCATGAGAACAAAACGTGGGAGCAACACACAACACTTGATTTCACGGCAAGGAAAGAAGAGATTTATTTTTCAGGGAAACTTGGTCATTTCAGTTCAAATCGAAGTAAAATTTTGTAACCTTGCATTATGTGCAACCCCAAATCTTCGGTTTCCTGCAGCGCTCTGTTCACAAAGCTGACATTGACCTGCTCATTTTCCAGCTGAGGGTGCGTGGCCTGAAGGGTAGGCCTTTCAGCCCTTTCAGCCCTGCCCCTCTCGCCCGTCATTCACTGAAGAACATACAGTCCCTTTCAGAGCAGTGTTAAACTATTCTACCTTGTACCACTGCTTCCATCATATTTCTCTCTTAATTTAGGTTACCAGAGAGCACAGGATTACAGCTACTCTTAAATGCAGTTCTCTTTTTTTTTGCATAATGACTGGTTTCAACTCGTTACTAATGATTTGCACCATGAGGAGAGCACACGCAGCCTCAAGCAAGGACGTCTACAAAAAGGTTAAGTTTATTGCACGCAAGATGTTTGGAAAGACTCAAACAAAGTGTTTGGACTTAACACAGCATTATGCTTACCTCATAGATACAATCAAATTAAAACATCTGTTGCGTGTAATCATCCGTCAGAAGGAGGCAATCGGCTTGTTATCAACTCCCGCATACATCTGAGGCAACAAGAATAACCTTATCTTCAAGATTTATCTTTAGTAATGTTTTCTGTACAAATCTCGTGAACGACACTTAGGAAAATAAAAATTGGAAATATTATTCAAATTAGCAATAGACTCTCAGGGCACTGCTGTTCCCAGGAGCTCTGACTTTTAGCTATAAGGCAAATGAGCCGGTTTTAAGCTTGGCTGAATTGACTTCTTCTGTGTTTGCTGTGCATGTAGAAATACCCCCAATAGTGAAAGCAGAAGCACGTTACAGTCAGAAGAGAGATTCCCCAGGAAGCGCTGTTCATCTCACCACGCAACCTTTTACAGTGAAGAATTCCATTCTATTGTTTTCCAAAAGCAAAGGGCATTTGGAGAATTTTATACTGTTTTCTTCAGTTTCTTGTACTTCTCACAATGGGTATCTGAGCTGGGGAGAAACCTTGAGCATTTCCATAAGCATGTTCTATCTTTTGCCTTAATTTTTTTTACATGTACAAAGAATTAGTAAAACTAACTCTAGGTGAAGTGGCATTTTTTTAAAGACAACATTATTAATACAGGTATGCTTGGGAGATAATTTAAGTTGCTGAAAAATATGGTTACCCGTGGAACCTGTCTTCATTACTAGATGATTTGTAGTATTTATTATCATCAAAGCTTGTTATTTTAGGCTCTTCATCAGAAATAATTTGAACATTGGATGCCAAGCCTCAGAAAATATCTGAAGCTATCAAAGAATCTAAGTAGCATTACACAGAGGCTCTTCTGTTTCAACTTTCCCACTGGAACAAAAGGGAGCTGTGAATCTATGATAGAGTATCTTCCTAAATCTGATCTGAAAGAATCCAAATCTC
The DNA here is from genome assembly GCA_013396935.1 of Baryphthengus martii. Lineage (NCBI taxonomy): Eukaryota > Metazoa > Chordata > Aves > Coraciiformes > Momotidae > Baryphthengus > Baryphthengus martii. The sequence goes on from VWZK01014534.1 coordinate 116,653, forward strand.
TCAACCGCAAAGCTCCAGAACGGAGGAAAGTATCCTCCCACCCCACCAAGGAGAAGATCATGTCTGTGTTATGCAGGAATGCAGTACACTGATGATGTTAAACTGACTCATTTGACCAGGACCTTTAAACAAATTTCTTTGCGATAGCACAGCTGTTCCTCTCAGGAAGGAAATACATGGTTCCATAATTTTTATCTGCAAGGCAACTTTATGATCTGCGGTCACAGGAGGTGGCTACTGTGCTTTAGAGGTCAGAAGCAAGCAGCAGTACAGGAGGATCCAAAATGCCTTGGGAGTTGGATATCGCTCCAACAGAGCTGACCCTGGGACAACCAGGCTGACTGTGGCTTGCAAATCACCCAGCTAAGATAAATCACTTCTGCTACTTCCCTTTTCTGTGACTGAGACCATCACCAAACGAGCACGTGAGCCCTGTTTTCAGGCTATGCCCAAACAATCTCCCACATCTTCCAGCAGTCGTGACATCTTCCCCACTGGGAGATGCTCTCTGTGCTATCAGAGAAAGCTTTAGTGCAAGCTGCACCAATTTATTACCCTTTTACAACATTAAAGTGCTATAAATAGTCTTCAACGTAACTGAGAGCTAGATGCTTTGCAGTTAAGAAAAGATGCACGATGGACTCCACTGTCTACGGTGAAATGACACTACGCATTCTTCTGCCGATGGGGCTTTTCTGCAGAATCAATTCCTCAGCTTCTACACCCAGATCTTGGCTGCAGCGAGGGAACAAAAGAGCATTGCTGGGTTAAAGTCAGCAGTCCAATGGGATTCAACTGGGGCTTGCTACCATCACCACTTACCACGTGTAACTTGGTGCCAGCCAGAGACCAGCGACACGAGCCCCTGAGTGATAGCTGAGAACTGGCAGGCGCTCCTGGAGCGTGTAAACTCACACGTGACAACCAGGAACCAGAGTACACTTTGACTTCAAAGCCTGACACCTGTTTTGCGAAGGTTGCACTTGCAGCCCTCGACACTGGAACTAGAGGTTGTTTGGCAGCCGCCACAAAGGAAGCTTCTGCTATTTTGCAGGAAAGGACGCGCACCGCTCGCAGCTTTTGCAAACTAGTTCAACAGAGAGACTTCCTCGTGGGCTTGCCCCGGCCGTGGTGATCCTGTCGTATGCAGCCAGCTGGGCTGCTTGGAGCACGTGGCTTTGTGCCTCCTTCTACAGCAGGCAGCAACTTCTGGCCTTCATCTACACCATTGTAGGAGACGGGCCCCGAGTTGTAAAGGCTCAATCTAGATGCAAACAAGATTTTCTTGAGCATTCACAGGAAAGCCCATTTGAGGTTTGGGTTTGCTCCATTCTGATCAAAGCCCAGCTGCAAAGCTTGTCTTCCAACCAAATTTCCTCAAAGCTTTGGAGGCTAGGGTTGTCGTTCTGATTTAGCTCCATTTCTAGATATTTTTGAGAATTCTATACGTAGAAAACTTCGGGCCAGACCTTTGTGCCATTGAAGCCATTAGAGTCTTGCTCTCTTGACACATTTTAAAAAAGGGATTTAGGTCACATAGGTAAGATCAATGCAAACTAGAATTTTCCAGAATTTTCCTACATGCCATTTTGTTGCCAATCAAACACCTTCGGTCTGTAGAAATCTCCATTTTGTGATCACATTTTATTTCCTTAGACACAGGGCCTTCTCTGTTTAGTATTAACTCATCAAATGTCCCAAAACAAGTCCTTGTTTGGTTTGACCTCATACATTCTAATAGTTGCTTCTGGCAAGGTGGGTTGTTTCCTCTAACAGATTTATCGGCGAGAGAGGCTCACAGATGAGAGTGGACTGCCAAACTATTCCAACACAACAATTTTTATGATTCTGCCACTGTGTAAAGAAACGTCCAACCCGAGCAGGTGAGAGCTGTGGTGAGCGGAACAGCTCAGGACACCCGTTGTCTGAAGGAGCGGACAACAATGTGCATAGATCACAGCACTCCCCAGGAATTTTTAGAACAGTTTTTGCTTTTAGCTCTGTGTTGGAAAGGCTTTTGGAAAACATCTTGCTCTAGGGGAAAAAAAAAAAAAAAGAGTCTTTCTAAAGCGTATGTTATTAGTTGTCTGTCTTTGTTTGTTTGTAACAAAATTAAAATGGAATGGGCTGTGCTCACTGAGCAGCACAGAAACAGCAGTTGGCTTGAAATGAAATGAGCTCAGCTTGAACACGCTCAGCTTCAGATACACGTTAAGCAATTTCCTGGTAAAAGCATGATCAAGATTATTTGTATAAACAGTCGCTTCTCCAGCCACGTAGAAAGAACCGCTCTCAGTAGCACGGTGGGGGCTGTGGTCACTGTTAAGCAGTTTCAGTGACCTCTAATTACTAATCTAACACTTCTCCTCAACGCTGTAGGGTGCTCCTGGGCTCTCGTCAGCCTCTGTAACACACCAGCAGTTTCTGTTTAGAATCTGTGTGAAAATTCATTTTGTTGGATGAAGGAAATCTTTGTGTATCTGAATTTCATTCCAGGGGCCAAATGATGACAGCTAGTTTTTAAGTGCTTTGAAAAGGAAAAAGCGTTTATCGAACTTTAGAGATCAGAACAGAACCCTGGAAAAATCTGCAGCTGCGGCAGCACCTGTCACGTCAAACTCCTAAGCACGTAGGTTAGGCTGGGTAAGGAAGGAGAGAGGAATAAATTTGTGTGGTTACTTAAGATCAGTTCTCAGTTCTGTTCCTGCTCTTACCATGTGAGCATAGGAAAAAGAAATAAGATTTCAGCACACACACACAAAAAAGACTCTTCAAGAAAAAAAGATACTGAGTGTTCATGTTGCTGGAAAAGAAGACACTTGGTATATTTTTGCATTTCTGTAAGGGGCAGGGAGCGTTTTTGAAGGGGTCAGCCACACAACAGAACAGTGCTGTGAGGCTCACTTTAACTATGGGGGGTGCTTTCCAGCAATTGTGAAGTGGGCAGAGAATTACCTGCCTGCTAAGGTTGTGTTTTTAACTCTTTCCACATACCAGCTTTCCTATAAGCAGAAGTTCCTCAGCACTGTGCCACAGGGAGATGCTTCAGGCTTTTATCCAGAAAACAGCTTCACTACAGTACACTCAGAAGAGATGTAAATATTTATCACAGTACATGAGGACTCACTTTGCCAATCGAGGGACTAGTATACTGACTTAATGTCCAGATGAAGTAGTCCTTAAATAAGGGAAGAATTGAATTCTGTAAGAACTATGCTGAGGAATTAGTCCCTCAAGAGAAAGAGCAGCACAGCCCTGCGCACCTCTTCCTGAGCCAGCAGAGCAGCCCTCGGAGCAACCTCTGTAGAACAACCCTCAGCACCACAGGGCAGAGGGAGAGGAGAGCCCCTTCCAGTCAGTGAATTTTGTCCTTCAGTCGGACATTGCCTTTTCCAGGAGAGGAAGTGTCACTGCATCTTTTACCATAGAAAGACTGTTCAAGCTGATGGCAATACTTTGGTAGGGGTATGCACACAAGGAATGGAAAAGTCCTTCCCTGCCTTAAAACTGAAAGAAATAAAAAGCAGATCTTAAGTTGCTGTGAACTGCTGGGTATTTGGGAACAAGCTGATATTTAACTCATTTTCTCTTCCACAAACAACACTTTTTTTTTTTTTTTTCCTGTGCAGCACCTCTAAAACTCTTAGCATGCATCATTTACTTCAGTAAAGTAAGTTTAGGCAAAATAGTCTACAATGGAATTGTTTTAATTAGAGAGAGAATTGTTGCAAAGACTGCCAAGGGAAACGAGATTATAAATCCCACCCCTTTTTAACTGGGTGGAAAGATGTTCTTGGAGAGTTACGTGCTGAGAATGCATTTGCAGCATACTGTCTTGGCACTGTACAATATTTTGTTTGATTGTTGGGGCAGTAGACTTACCTACAATGCTTTAACAGAGAGATTAAAGACAGGAAAGCAATTTTTGCTGGTGAGAACCAGAAAGAAACAGCTCACTGGTGACAAAAAGCAGTTCTGCCAGGGCTACCAGTTTCCCGATGCAGATTAGCAGAGTTAGCAAGAGGTTTGCACCAGTGCCTGCCATCTGGCCTTCCTTTGGAGGAGATGAGTGCTGCACAACTGCTGGGAAGCAGCCCCAAGGAGAAGGACCTTGGAGTGCTGGACAGTAAGTTATCCGTGGGCCACGACAGACCTGATAGATCTGCAAGATATTCTAAAATGAAAAAGGACGGAGGCAAAACAGTTTGCCCATGGATTTTTGCTGGTGATAGGAATACTGACTCAAGGGTGATTTGTACTTTGGAGACCAAAGGCGTTTTTGCTACACAATTTACATACTCTTGCATGCATTTTGAAGTCTTGGCCTCAGTGCAGTACCAGTCTGCGTATCTGCACTTCCATCACAGCCATCTGTGTCAACCCTCACTGTCCTGTTCTTCCAAAGAAAAATGGGCGCTTTGATGGAGTATTCCTTTCAGTTTAGTTTACTTTGGTTCACATTCTTTGCTATCATATGAAAACCACCCTCTCTACAGTGGTTTGACCTGTACTCCCTTGGATTTAGTCACTTGTCAAAATAACTCAAAATATTAAACTCTTTCACTGTTTTAGAAGCAAAATCTGAATTCTACCTCCTTCCACTCTCCTGTGTTTTCGTTTTAAATGAAACAGTCACCTTTACTTGACTAATTTTGACATTTTTGTTATCACAGCAGAAACACAATATCTGAACAACATCAAACCAAGTTTGAAGCAGAAGAGAACATCTCAGTATTTAAGCATTTTGAAAAAAATTGTATTCCACAGATAGTGAATAAACCACACAAACTGGCATTTGCCCTCAGGAGGTCTCACTTGTGGAACTTCAGAATTCAAACTTTTAAAACTCAGACTACTTGAACACCTTTATGGCCCCTACTTGAAATAAAAGTAATCAAAGCTGGAAAGAGCCTGAAGATAAAAAAAAAGAGAGCTACTAAGACTTAGATCCTAAACAGAACTAGGTCCTATCTGAGTACCTTCCACAGGACATCAAAACTAAGTAAAGTTGTTGATTGCCTGCATGGGATTCCTTCCAATATGCTCTGTGGGATCCACGTTCATTAAGTTTTATTTTGTGGGAGAAAGCAGGAAGGGATTGTGAAATCAAAGCAGCTCTTGAATTGTGTTGTATGTGATAATAAGATTGTTGTGAAGATGACCAGAATCCAGCTGAGCAATCCAGAGCAGAATTACCTTAGAAAGAAGGGTAGAGCAAAGCAAAACCAGATTCATAGTTTGAGTAGTTGTCACACCTTTTTTTCCTGAACATGCTGACCTAAAGCACATCAGAGGTACGCAGCTGTCCCTGACATTCTTCAGTTGCTTTGCAAATTATGGCTAAAGCTGTAAACAGGTACAAAGAGAAAGTGGAAGCCTGCTGAGGGACTTGAGTTCAGACACACTGTGCTAAAAGCACCGTACGCCATGGATAGTCAGCAGCCACCTTCGGGATCCGTTCAGAGGGTTTGGCTTCCACTCCTGTTATAGAAGTTCAGGCTGGAGGTGACAACTGCATGAATGAATCACTGAGGCGAGTTGCCCATCTACATGGAGATGACAGAGCTTCCTAGTGAGCTGAAGGTGAGAGAAAGCACCTGTGGGAATTGCTGCAAATTTCATCACCCCAGTCTAGCAAGGAGTCAGCCGTAACTTTGAGCAATAAGGGCTGTATATCCATGAGGAAGAGTGGTGACAATCTTTCGACCATCTCTTCGAAGTGTTTCCCCTCTCGGTCAGACACACTTCAGTCTTGCCTGGATTCGGTCTGAGCTGACTGTTCATCCAGCTAGTCCCTAGTAGGCATTTTGACATGGTGATGGTGACTGCAGTGTTTGAGAGCAAGTGTAGAGGAAGAGAAACAAGATGAGGCAGCTCGTATTAAGCCAGAATTCCCTTCTAGGTATTTCACTACCACCCCAGCAAAATCGATAACCACGCCACGTACTCTGAACGCTTCTCAAAAGGTGCTCTCCAGGTAGGAGCTCACCTGCCGGACAGAACCCAACCGAGGAGTTGGCCTGATGGGGCTTAATTGGCAGAGCCTCCTGGTGGAGACCTTCTGTGTAACATCTCACGATACAAAATACATCAGAAGATACCCTTTACTTTGGCATAGCTCTCCCTACCCTGGGCTGTTGGTAGGTTTTTAACAGGTTGTACTGGCTGAGAGAGGTTTTTTTCCCCACACTACTGTCCTGTATGAATATGCAAGCAGAACACCACAGTACAAGCTCCCCTTTCAGAAGGGCTGAACATCTCAAACAAATTATCAGATTTAAGCCCCAGCAGCCTTGAAGGAACCAGAAAGCAGCTTTCCAAACTGAATAAACCAAACCTCACTTTGGCACCCATAAGAGCAATAGGAATCTTGGACAGTCTGTGACTGAAATGACCCAAAGGAACCGAGCTCCAAGAATCTATCCCTGCATGGAGCTGCTGAGTCCTCCCAGAATACATCCTTCATCGCTGTGGCCCCATACAAAGGAGTGACAAAATCACCACTATTTCTGTATTTAGCTATTTATATAATATTGATAAAAGCAGTGGATTCTCAGATGATAAATCTGAGCCTGCCATCTGCTCAACGTTCCTGCTTTTGAGTGCTGCTTGCTGCTCTTCAATTCTGCCTAACACACGTTCTTGCTGCCCCTGAGGTCAAGAGGACTTTATTGTTACAGGTGGCCACAGAGGTTGTACCTACAGAAGATGGGAAGTTGAGCACCCATAGTGCAAAGCTGCTTTATAATCAATCCAAGAAGTCACAGCAAAGAAACCAAAACTATACCATGTCTTTCATTTGGTGTTTAAGACACGTAGGCAAGAAAGGGAGAGAGATGGGGGAACTGGACAGATTCTGGGGACTTTTAAAATATCTGTTACATTTCCAGAATTCCTTTCCTGGTAAGACTTTGAAATCTCACAGCTGCTGCCCTTTTGCTTGTATGATTATTTCTCCAGCTGGGTGGAAATGCTGCAAAACCATTTTGTGACCTGTCATAGAAAAAATTTTGACTCACCAATCAAAAACACAGACGTTCCTGCTGAATGGTATTGCCTAACTCTGCTGTTTGAGTGGATAAAAAATTATTGTTGATTCTTAATCATTGTATTTGGAACTGAGGTATTCAGAATGCTTTCTCCCAGCAAAGCTGCATTTTTTATCCTTTTAGGACTTTCAAACCTGGTTCTTTGTATCTCCTCCATGCTTTAAAGCCCTAGGAGAGGTTAAAAGGCAGTTAAGGTCAAGAGGGGGTCTTTCTCCTTCAGTGGAGACTAACTTCTGGCCCTGTACTATGTGCAGGGATAAACCCCCAGCAAATCAGAAATAATTTTTTTGAACAAGAGACTTTGGGGCAGCTAACCAAGTACCTGAGAACATGAAGATGGAGGAGGGAGAAAAGTGATTTAGGAGAGCTGTGACACAAGAAACATCTGGGAAAATACCATGGAGACGTGATTCCTGTTGCTTTATAAGTTATTCCCCTGACAGTTTTGGGTTCTTTTGCGAAATATTGGCACTGTAGCAGTTGAGAAGTGACTTGGAGATTATACAGGAAAGTTGGGGAGGGACTTTTCACAAGGTCATATGGGAGACAGGACAAGGGGCAATGGTTTTAAACTAGAGCAGGGGAGATTTCGATTGGACGTTAGGAAGAAGTTCTTCACTCTGAGCGTGGGGAGACACTGGAGCAGGTTGCCCAAAGAAGTTGTGGAGCCTCATCCCTAGAAGTGTTGAAGCCCAGGCTGGATGAGGCTCTGAGCAACCTGCTCTAGTGGGAAGTGTCCCTGTCCATGGCAGGGGGGTTGGAATTGGATGAGCTTTAAGGTCCCTTCCAACTCAAGCCATTCTAGGATTCTGTGATGATTCTTTTGCTCCTCAAACCCTCAAAACCACAGTAAATGCTCCCAGCCTTACAGCCAGAGCCTAAGCAGGAAAAATATCTCTGATGCCATCTAACAGGTTTGTAATCTAGGACAAAGACACACATACTGTGTCAACCAGAACCTGTGGATTTTGGCCCTGCAATACCCAAGCTGCCTGCGTGCCTGCTGATGGAAAACGCACACAGGCAGACGCGTGCAGGTTCCTTTGGAACATTCTGCCCACTGGAAGAGAAGAAATCTGCCTTTCACATGAAGTCATTTTGCCAGTGTTTTGAACAGTATTTTCCGCATGTTTTTTCTCTGAGCTCAGCAGTCATGCCCTACTGTTCCACATTATCGGCTTTTTTTTTCCACTCCTGTCTTTCACGTTAGCAAATCAGCCAGCTCTGAGATCATATTACGTAAGTTTCTTGTTCTGTTTTGGGTTTTTTGTTGTTTTGTTTTTTTTTTTTTTTTAATTTCTGTGTTTCTCCAATTAATAGGAAGTGGCTCTGCATTATGGCCTAGAGATGATAAACGGTTTCCTTTCCACATCGGCGCACAGCTCAGCTCCAAGCCCATTGTTCCTTGAGCTGCTCTTTCCCAGCACTGCCAGCTCCAGGGCTGCTGTGCTCCGCAGAGCGATAACCATCGCAGGGACAGGACAGCCACGCCACACGTGCGTATGGCCCTCATCAGCCAGAGGCTGTTTGCATAATGCAAACACCTCTACTGCATACGATAAACTTGGGTCTGTAATTTTGGCTCTAACTGAAAGTTAGGCCCTCCTGTAGGTAGGATTTGTCTCACCTAACATTCATCTACGAAAATATAGTTTTCTGAATTACTGAGGCTTCTGTAATAAGCATTGAGTAATATTCAATCCATGTGAAGTGGATGACTTTTCTCAGGAGGTACCTACTTGCCACTGGCTATAGAGTGCACTGAGGCTGCTACTAAATTAAACATCTACTTTCCAGATGACTGAAGTGATATGAAAAACCATCTTACATGGTTTGCTGCACCAGTTGAGGCCTGATCTGTGTGCACAAATATCTTCCTTACGCTGTAGCCTAAGAGATTCAACGCTACTTCCGTTTTCTATTCTGAAGCTGTTGTACGAATTTCCTTTTCCTCTCTCTCTCATGAGTGGGACTCATAAATAATTTGCAACAAAAGACATACTTCAAGTTAGAAGTTGAGAATTAACAGTGAACTAGTAACAGACTCTACAAAACAAAGGGGAACATTGAATTGTTACTGCCTTATAACAATGACATTGCTTCTCAAAGAAAATGTGGACAATCATTTGGTTGGTTTTGGTATTTGAGATGTTACGAAGGCATGGTCTTTTCAAACCTAGCAGTTCTTGCTTGCATATAGAAGTCTAAAGATAATTTCAAATTTTAACTTGGGAAACAAATTCTTGGCTCCTGCAGCTATTTAGAAAACAAGGCTGGAATAGTTAGAACCGGGTGGTGTCACAGAACAGAATACAACTGTACCAGCTGTTAAAACGAGCTGCCTTATTGACAAAACTCGGGAGACAACAGCCTGTAAGAAAGCAATCCACATTACAGACATGGGCTTCTCTTCGTGCCTTCGCTGAGAATCCTTTCCCGAGAGTCCTGGCCACAGCATCCTTCCGTAGAATCTGGAATCTCTTTTACAGCTCTGGTGTTACACTACTAAGCACCCACTTAGCAACAAAACATGCTGGGACCATGTCTTTGAGCAGGACTTATTTTAGCATAACATTAAATATCCAAACAGCATATCCCTCAGTTAATGCTTCCTTTAGCCTTGGATGTCTATTTACTGTTGCACATACTGGTTGCTATTTTAGGTCGGAGAGCGCCTGAGTGTACGTATATAAGAGACTAGTTCTGCATGGATAATGCAGAGGGTAATTCTAGGTCTAGAAGACATACTGAGAAGCGAGTGGGCTGCCAGAAGGATTGTACAACCAGTCGTGTGGTTTTCAAATCTAAAGGACGGGTTTCCCACAAGCAAAGCTGGCTTCAGCTGTAAATCAGTGCCAGGTAGACAAGGCTTCTCCCATCCCAATCCTGCCTCACCCACTCTTCCCTGTTTGTTCTTTTGGCCAGCTGTGGAATGAAAATTTGTTCTGAACTTGCAGAAACTCCTGCAGCAGGACGCTTTACGGTAAGGAGTTCTAAGGTGAGGGGTTTCTCTCGAGCTGAAAGAGGCGTGTCAGAGGCTGGCCCAATGGCCAGGAAGATAACCCACCGGTTGGTATTCGGAAACGTACTTGCATTAAACGGGCAGGAAGATGCTGTGTATTTTACCATTGTATAGGCTCTGACCCTGTGCCAAAATAAGCTCCTGAAATGCATGCAGAGCACAGCATCTATAACACGGCGCTGTCCCAACGGCGGTAAAAGGAAAACACTTTTTTTCCCCGTTGCTATGTACTTTGGCAGGTAGCCCATCCAAAGAATTGTGCTCAAAGTACTCTGGAAACACCTGCCAGGAGACTACTTGGGAATGTTGTTTAAACAAGCCTACCTGCCAACTTTCCAGTACTGTTGACTTTGCAGTACCGAAAAACGCGTCCTATTTTAAAACAGACTTGATGGATAACAGGAACTCGGCCATAAGGACAAAGCACAGAATGTCCTTAAAAATTTGGTTGTGATTTTTGAAGCTGCTCAAAGTAAGTAACTGCCTAATGTACAGACATTTCAATATGTAGCAGTACACGTGGTTGGATTTGAGACAGGAACACATACGTAATAGTGGTATGTACTGACGTTGTGGCAGGAGAGGAAGGATATGTTTTTCCTGCACTAATTTACTCTAAAAGGGCTTCCACATTATTTTATGCTGATAAGACATCTTTTATTTTTTTATTTTTTTATTTTTCTTAAGTGTGTGTCTACAATATTGTTAGTAGAGCTATAAAAATTTGCAGGGGGAAACTTTGAAATAGTCTTTGCCAGATTTGTCCACTGAAGGAAAGAGAAGGTGAAGGAAGATAGAGAAAAATCTCCTTTTTACACACACAGCCTTAACGTGCACAAATATACTGGCACGGCCAGAGTTACGGAGCAACGATGAAAATGTAGTCGGCTTTATTACCGTCAGTCAATGCACAACAGATGCCAGATCTTCCAACGGGGAAGCTGAAGTTCCTGCCATCCCCACCACGCACATACTTCTCTTCTCCCATACAGTGTGTTTATTTCCAGACCTGGGGAGCTCAGGGTCCATTTACTTCAATCTCATCTGGTCGCTTGGAGGATTCCAGAGATCTGTTCACGCCCTTGTGCTTGGCTTACTCCTAGCACGTCCTTGTGCTGGAAAACTTGGATCTCACAGCAGTTTTCTGGGTGTGAAGATCTGGGAGGTTCTCCCACCCCCCTTCACTAGTTCTAGGAATAATAGAGATGACTCCACAAATGTAATCTCTGCAGGAAACTTCAGCAAACACGGAAAATGGCTCTCTAAAGTATCCTCTCAGGCAAAGGGGGAGGCTCAGCCTCTCTGAATCAATCATTCACACTACGCAGGTCCAGTCACGCAGTAGCTCCAAAAAAAAAAGGCTACGTTAGAGATCTGCTGACTCATGGACGTGCCAAACCCCTGAGAGCCGAGGTGGCAGTGAACCCCCAAGCACATGCAGTCATTCAGTGAATGCCCAACGGCACGGCACACGCAAAGTCCTCTCAAGCTGCTTTGCTTTCCCACTGCTTTACGTTGACCTACAGCAGAGGAACACACACGTCACTTGTCATGCAGGATTTTGCGAGTTTCGAAACTCTGCTCCAACCATCTAAAATCCAGAAATTCACTGAAATGTTCTTTATAAAAAGAAAGTCTCTGCTGTGTCAGCACAAGTATATAACTCCCTCCCGAAATATTTACAGCCTTTTTGGCTACTTTCTCTCCAGCTGAAGTCAAAGCAGTTTTGCTCAAAGACTGCTGACTTTGTTAAATCCATGTATCTATATCCAGTCCCTCTAGAATGTCAATGGAAAGACTCTTGCTGATTTCAGTAAGAGCTAGATCAAACCTGAAGTCATAATTCGTGACAAAAAAAAGGCTCACAAAACTTAGCTGCCGCTATTCCTGCAGTAATCAGATATTGGTTTGGGTAACAATTATTGCTAGTCTTTCTACTGCAAAGTAGAATAGACTCTCAGCTGTTATTCAACAATTTAGAGAGCATTCACAAATACTAGCCATCTTTTCTTCACCTAAGGTGCTATGGCTCTATCACTCCAGCTTCCTTGTTGCACAGGCATAGATACCACTAACGAGAGGAAATGCCCTCAAGTTGTGCCAGGGGAGGTTTAGATTATCCAGGATATGAGGAAGAAATTCTTTCCTGAGAGAGTGGTTAGGCACTGGAACAGGCTGCCCAGGGAGGTGGTGGAGTCACCATCCCTGGAGATGTTTAAGAGAAGAGTAGATGTGGCACTTGAGGCTCTGGTGCAGTGGTTAGGGATGCTGGGAGGAAGGCTGGACTAGATGATCCTGGAGGTCCTTTCCAACCATAGTGATTCTATGATTCTATGATTCTAACGATCGGAGCGTTGCACAAGCAGCTCCATGGACAACACCAGGAAGCTGAGCTCTGAGCCTGGCTTGAGGGCGTTTGGCATTCCTTTCTGCAAGAATCCCCTTTGATATGCAGTATACTCTCAAGCAGGGAGTTTAGATCCCAAAGAAAGCAGCAGACCTATGAAAATATAAAACCTCCCAAATCCTTAATCAACCATTCACATTACAGACTCACAGAATGCTATAATGGTAGGAGTTGGAAGGAACCTCTGGAGATCGAGTCCAACCCCCCTGCCAGGTCCTTCTCCTTGGATCTGCTTTCCAACAGGTCAATTCCTCACCTGTACTAGCGCCTGGATGCGTGGCAGGGACAAACAAAGCCAACAGAATACCTGCTTAGGCTGTGTGCTTTGGTTATCCTTTTTATTCTCTGCAGTGGGATTGACTCAGCTTTACATCTGCTTCCCTTTCCTAACGTGGTCTATGTGATTCCCTCCATGGGCAACACAATCCCACCCCGGATAGCTCCGCACATCTGCCCCTACACTGGTTTTTGTTTGTTTGTTTACTTTTCTACAGGAACGCTGCAGCATTTGCTCTGTTTTCTGGCTTCTGCTTCAACAGACCTTCTTTTCTTCTTTCGAACAATACAGAAACCAAACCACAATTGTGTTGCTTAAAAACATTTGGAGGAGGGATAGTGCTCTAAGTAAGGTATTTATTTTTAAAAGCCTCTACGGTATTTTAAAATATTTAGTTTAGTGCACAGAAAGTATATGCAGTACTTTGATATTCCTGCAAGGTTCAGCTCTCTGACTTCATGGGAGGAAATTTTGTTTTAGTTATTAAGAGCTCTTTTATCCATTGTCTAATTCTCGCTTCCTGTATTTTTAAGTATAGGAGATTGAAGAATTGAGCTGATTAAAATCAGAAAAATGTTATTTTAAAAAGCTAAACATAATTTCTGAGGTGAAATGTCCTATATATAACATTCTTAAGCATGAGATTTTTGCAGAACTCTGACATTGAAACGGTTTTCATTGTAAGGTATTGCACTTACAAACTCTGAAAGATGTTTGAGATATTTGGCTCAGATTTGCCTTCTATGTCTAATGAAGCCTTTTGGGCAACACGGTAACAGATACTAAGTATGACTGCGAGGCAGAGGCTGTATTCAGTGCTGTTTGGGTTGGAGATCAGAAGCTCACCATTCATCCTGTGCCTATTAAGAACTCAGACAGCTATGATGTTATTTTGCATTTAAAATTCTCTGGGAAATGGCCTCAAGTTGCATCAGGGGAGGTTTAAGTTGGATATTAGGAAAAATTTCTTCACTGAAAGAGTCATAAAGTATTAGAACGGGCTGCCCAGGGAAGTGGTGGAGTCACCATCCCTGGAGGTATTTAAAAGATGTGTAGATGAGGTGCTGAGGGACATTGCTTAGTGGTGACCTGGCAGTGCTAGGTTAACAGTTGGACTTGATGATCTTAAACGTCTCTTACAACCAAAATGATTCTAAGATTCTATCCAGCCCAAACCCAAGTAGCCATCTCAGTTGCATTCTGTCAGTAGAACAATTCCCCCAGCCAGCCAAAGCAGGCGAGAAGACCAGAGATGTGAAGGCACCAGCTGTTACCCCTTCCACTACTGTCCCCATCACCTGCCTCTGCTACAGGCTGTGCTCCTAGCAGCGGGCTGTGGCAGCTCTCAATGGCAGGAGGAGAGAAGGAGGAGGGAGAGGGAGACGAGGAGTCTGACAGACACACTGTGGGTCCAGGACTCCCTGGTTAGCATTCAGATGGGGCACTCCTGTCTCTCTGGTTGTGACATGTAGCCCAGGTGACATTCTGGTGACTCCTTACGTGTTCAAGAGTTTTGCTGAAGTCACAACAGTTTCTTCTGTGGAAAAATGTTAATCAAGGTTCTATTCCAGCAACCAGCTCCGAGAGCATCAACACTTCTCTTTTCAGCTAGAGCCACTAACCTGCTTTCTCAAAGCACATTTTATTTAGCAACCTGCTGGTTTGTAATGGTGTCTGTTCTGTTCTGATACAGGTGCAGATGCAAAATTTAACAGTTTTATTTATTCACCGATTTTACTTCTATAGCACTTCCCTTATTTGCCACATCTCTGACAAGCAACATCATCACAGTTTACTGGGCATCAAATACCAGTCTTGAAATAATTCTGCCTTTTTTTTTTTTTAATGAAGACACCAATGAATGTGGAAAATGGCTCAAGTGAACAGATTCTTCTCAGGGGGACTGAAGGAAATGGCAAGAGAAATCGGTATAAAAATAAACCATTCTTATGCTCTAAATTTCCTGATCTCCCGGAATTTTTCATAAGCTGCAGTAAAGGAAAAGCCTCACAGCTGGTGCCTTTGTGCATTTTAGATGCACATGAATAGGAATATTTATGCGTTAAAAATACTGACATGATTTGAAACCACCCTTTTCTAATTGCAGATGATATACGCTTCGTGTGTTTCTTGGCGGCTGCTTTTGGAATAGAGCAGGGACCTCAAAAAGTGTAGGATTTCATTAGAAAAAAAAAAAACCAAACCAGCAGCACAGCCTGCTGTATGGATATATTGTGGAGCTTGCCAAGGCTCTGGGGAATCAGAGGAAGAGACAGACCAGCCTCCTTTGCCCAAGCTGCACCTCTGTGAACTCAAAGCAGGAAGGTTTGCTGCCTGGGACTGCCCTATTTTATTGAAGGAAGGCGTGATGTGCCTAGGTAAGAAAAGAACAGTATGTGCTTAGGCTAAGTCAGTGGCCCAAACTCACTTTCCATAAACAAGGCTCTGCTCCGGAGACAGAACTCTGTTTAATCCCATCTGGATGACTTCATTTGCTAAGCACTTCAGAGCTTGCCATAGCCCATGTGATTCACCCAGCCCCACTCACCCTGGAGAGCAGCTCTCTCCTGGACTCTGAAGCAGCAAAATAGGTAACTTAGCAGAGCAGTAGAAATACTTGTCCCGCTGGATCCTGGATAACCTAAAAGGTACCTCTCTCTTCTGGGAAAAGTCTTTCCAAACCATTGTATTTCACTGATTTTTATTCTTTTCCCTTTCTTTTACAATAACCACAAAACCGCTTCCAACACGGATTCGCAGCTAATTGCTTATTCCAGCTACTGGATACTGTAGTGAAGAGTATTCATGCTGAATATGAAAGAAATCCATGTTTTCATTTCTTACCAATGTTATATTTTAGGTGCAAATACTTTTACATTAACTTTTATGAATTCCCCCCACCCACTTTTTTTCCTTTGTCCCTTTCCTGCACCCCTTTACTCACATTTACTCACAGTATAAAATCTTTTTTTTTTTTTTTTTCCTAAAGAAAGTTATTTAAACACTTTTGGAGTGAATGTAATGTTTGCTGGCTTGGAGCAAAACTGTAGACCAAAGGGCCTTTTTCTGTAGTAAAAGTTGAGTCCTAGCAGTAAGTTTTCCCCAACACCGTTCCTCAAGCTCTCTTGGAGTACAGTGGGTTGGGATGAGGCTTGGATCCCAGCTTGGAGTGGCGGGAAATGCCTCAGTGCTAATCCATCGTGAACAGCACTTCGCTGCACTGAACAATTTGTGCTTAAAATACAAAATGGATGTGCTGATTGTAAACTGTGGATTTGGTTTTATTGTATTTTTACGGAACTAAGGAGTTTAGCTGCATGATTATGAATTGGGACTGGGCAAATCACTAGGACGCTTCAAGAGTGGGCTCTGGCAGTGATCAGAGGACCGTGACTATTAATGTGAAAAGAAATCTGATCTGGAACATAACTGATGTGAAATTAGGCAAAATCTTCAAAGCCTGATTTTGCCATTTCTTTGCTGTTCAACAGAGTGCAGTGCAGGGGACCCAGAGCTGGAACAGAATAAGGTAGCTCAGAAATATCTACCATGGTGCTGCACCAAATAATTGCTTTGAATGACCTGACTGTGTTTGGCTGATGCAAATTCATTCACACTCACAGTTTATACCAAGAGGCCTAGAGCAAGTTTGCTGTTGGTCCTAATCCATTGTCATGTACTTTTAACAGATGAGGAAACCAAAACAGATACCATGCCTCAAGTCTGGAGAAACCTCTGATCTCTTCCAAACAGAAGATACTGAAACCTAGACTGAAATAATTTGTTACTCTCACACTTGAACCACAAATTCTGGGAACTAAAAACCATTTTACAATTAAAATGTTATCAAAACTGATACATTATCCTTAAAATGAGCCAGAACCTGGGCAGGATCCAGGAAGACTATAAAGCCCTGGGGGTGCAAGTGGAAAAAAATTGGTGCCCAAGTTCTCTTCTCTTCCCTTTTACCAGTTAGAGAAAAAGGGGACAGCCAGAAATGGGCAAACAATGAGTATCAACTCCTGGCTGGTGCTGTCGAGAGGGCTTTGGGATTTATGACAATGGGATACTCTTTGATGACTATAACCTGTTGGGGTTATATGGCTTTTAGAATGGTTTAACGTTTTTTATGATTCCCAACTATTGTAAGCCTTGTTGCATTTTGTTTGTTTATAGCTGCTCAGTTGAGCTGATCCCAAATTCTGGGACAATGTCTCTTGCAGAGAGATCAGTATCTCATTTCTGCATTGACTCTTTTTGTAGACTTGGCTTTTATTCCATTTGCTAATCTCGCTGAAATTGTCGGTAAATCATTCCCGTTGGGGCTGTTTTTCTCATTTTCTTCTTTTGTTTCTAGGATATTTTGCTGGCTGCCTTCCTGTAAGGAACAGTCCCTGCAGCTAGGCCAAAGAGCTTCTTCAAAAGGGACTTATGCCTCTAAAATGCCTCTAAAAATTGAAAGGAAGAAGCCAAAATATTCAGACTTCAACTGTCTTGCTCAACAGAGAAATAAGGAAAGGGAATGAGAGGTGGAGATGCCTCAGCAACTAAGCAGCACCACCACAGGGTCCTACTGAGTCTCCCAGCACACCAGCCCTGCTGCCCTTGTACAGGTAGGCATAGAATCATAGAATGGCTGGAGTTGGAAGGGATCCTAAAGATCATCCAGTTCCAACCACCCCTGCCATGGGCAGGGACACCTCTCACTAGAGCAGGTTGCTCAGAGCCTCCTCCAGCCTGGTCTCCAACACTTCCAGGGATGAGGCTCCACAGCTTCTCTGGGCAACCTGTTCCAGTGTCTCATCACCCTCAGACTAAAGAACTTCTCCCTAATGTCTAATCCAAATCTCCCCTGCTCTAGTTTCAAACCATTGCCCCTTGTCCTGTCTTCCACATGACCTCATAAAAAGCCCCTTCCCCAGGTTTCCTGTAGCCCCCTTCAGATACTGGAGGCCGCCAGAAGGTCTCCCCAGAGCCTTCTCTTCTCCAGGCTGAACAGACCCAACTCCCTCAGCCTGGCCTCACAGGATAGGTGCATGTTAAACGTGTAAGGAAGTACTTAGTTACTCACCTCACGACTCTCCCTCAGTGTCCCAGTAGTCACCTTCCTTTCTTGATAGATTCCACAATGCAGACATCAGTACCTTCAGGTATGGTCTAGGAATTCGACAAAGCACCATGCTCTGTCACGCACTGGAATTACATGCATGTATCTATATGTGTGCATATGTATAGAATGCTGTCACCACAATTATTAGAAAATGTTACAGCTTGGAAGGAAAAAAAATACACTGCATCCTAAAATGTGAATTATGTTCTGAATCTATCTCTTGTTACGTGAGGATTCAGGGGAGCTCCCCACCCACAGCGTCAAAGGCTGAGTGTATTCTGTTGCTTTACAGCAGATGTTTTTTAATCAGGTTCTGCAGGTCAAAAAAGCCAATATACTCTGTTTTTCATGCCTCAGAAAATGAAATCTGTTAAAAAAAATCAGTAACAGATGGATAAATAAAATACCAAGTTTCTGAAGCTTATAAAAACAGTTACAATTCCCAGTTAATTCTGCATTTCAGGGTCAAGAAATGCCTAGGTATTTTGAAACTTCCAACCAAAAATACTGCAAAATACAGGCTACGATGAAGTCATCATCACAAAGAAGATATTAGGAAGAGAGGGGAGAGAAATAAGTTCTTTGTTACTCAGAGGAAATGTTTACATATAATGTGCGTGAGTCAATCCCACTCCTCAATGGATACTGAGACAGGGATACTCTTGTCATGATAAACTGTTCTTCAGAACAATTTAATTGGAGTTACTGGGATGGATGTTGAAGAACTTGTGAGAAAAAAAACCCTTAACAGTTTTCCCCCATTTAACACTCCCAAATACGTTGTCCAAATTCCAAATTTTAAGAACTTGATCTACTTTACAGAATAGGTCTTTTTTCCCATCCAGCTCCTCTTACTGCTTGAGTAAGAAAAAGAAAGTAAAAATCACTTTGGGGGCCAACGGTATGTTTTTAGGACAAAGAGGAAAAGAGAAAGATCTACATTAAAATGTATTTGTCACTGGGTTTGTCTCTCTCCAACTTCTGTGAGTCTACCACGAACTAACCCAGTTAAAATACCACTCTATATGTCTCACTCTTTGCTGCTGCCATGACATTTTGAATTTAAGCAGAATAATGTCACACCACGTCAGCTGGGTTTGTTTAGTAGTTTCATTTTTCCTCTTTGGTCCGTGTATCTCTCACTTTCCCAGCATATGGCTGATTTGGAAACGCTTGTACCTTTGCCTTTTCCCCTAACATTTCCTTGAAATCTCATTTTTAAATGCCAGTTGATGTTGCAAAATAAATGAGAAAAGGATATACTGTAAATACCACCTTTTGGTTAAAATTATGTGCTTGGGAAGAGCTAAGACCATTTCATCAGAGAAGTGAAACTGTCCCAGTCCAACAGCTGGACTGAACAGTGATGAGACACAGAGCTCTGAGCCATTGCTGGGGTAAGATGAGATGTGGTCCCTAGAGACTTTCCCAGATAATGGACAGTATTGGAAGTCAGGGACCCCTCCCTCCTTAACTCTCCGGTTTGCTTCATCTAAAACTCATCTGTATGGCCCACAGCATGGGGCTCTCATGTGAAGGACTGAGCAGAGACAGGGTGGGGATCCTGGGCAGGGTGTGGTTTTTTTCTGTCGTTTAAAAGACTCATCCCTCCATTGTATTTACAGGAAAATAAAATCAATCTTCCGAGCATGTCCCCATCCTAACCCGGTTGCTGCACACCCAGATAAGAATGAAATCCAAAGTCTCCACCTCCTCTAGGTTTCAACCAATCGACTGTAAAACTCTAGATCCACCATGTACTCGAACGCTGAGACACTATTTGCGTGTTTGGGAAGGGAATCCTCAAGGAAACAAAGTCTTTATAAAATCACGGATAAATCTGGATAAAAGTGTTCAATTTTAAAACAGGCATCTGAAATGGGTAATAGTAGAAATCTATTTAGCTCCTAGACACTATTGAAGGCCACTAAGTTTAAAAAAGCTCCACGGAAGGGTTGGTGCACACCGAGGCACCCACGTGGCTCAGCACCCACAGCATCTCCACAGACTGCTGCTCAGCTTTGAAAAGGCAGCTGGATTTCTGGGCTCCCACGTAACCTGCCGCATAGAAAACTCTTTCTGTCATGGGGGTCCAAACTGCACAGACTTAGAGAGAAACAGAAACAAAATAAATACGGAAAGAGCAGTATGATTCTTACTCGACAGAGTTCTCCTGGTCTGTGATACAGCTGCCACAGCATGGGAGGTAACAGCATCTTGTGGATGAAATTTCCAGTCTTTACGCTTGTTATTTTAGGGTACTAAAAGTAGTTACCATTCTAAAAATAACTTTAAATGTGTTCCTAGCTTATCCTTAATACTTATGAAGTTGAGTAATTATTATTTTTTATATATCAGACAAGGAAACCAAAGAGAATGATACAAGTCCAGATAATTTCTTTAAATGGTGGAAGAATTATCAGGAAAGCTCTTTCAAAACCA
Source organism: Baryphthengus martii (assembly GCA_013396935.1). Classification (NCBI taxonomy): domain Eukaryota; kingdom Metazoa; phylum Chordata; class Aves; order Coraciiformes; family Momotidae; genus Baryphthengus; species Baryphthengus martii. Next base: position 136,960 of record VWZK01014534.1, read on the forward strand.
GCCTGGCTCTGTTCCTGTGTGGCCTGCCCTGGGTGATCCTGCTCTGGCAGGGGGGTTGGACTTGATCCAGAGGTCCCTTCCAACCCCTACCATTCTAGGATTCTATGGTTCTATGATCTATGTAGCAGTAGGTGTATCAACTATGGAATAAAGCAGATATATATGACCATTTTTGAGACGACAGTTTGAAAAAAAAAAAAGTTGCACCATGATTTTCCTCTTTTTTTTTTTTTTTCTTTCCCTAGTGGGAGGTGTCCCAGGCCATGGCAGGGGGGTTGGAACTAGATGATCTCTAAAGGCCCTTCGAATTCAAGCCATTCTATGATTCTATATCTCTTTTGTACGCTTTCCCTTCTTTTCCCTTTCCAAAATGAATGATTTTGATCAAAATATGCTTTTCCAATGACAAAAATTCCTTTGGTCAAAAAGGCATTTTCGCTTTTGCTGAAGAAATGTTTCACAAACACCCCCAGAGCAGTTCCAGCCAAGAACTTGGTTTCACTCTCACAGTTCATGCTACCACGTTACTTCCCCTCACAGCCAGCGAGCACACCCTGCAACCAAGAACAGAGCACTCACGGTAGACGGAAGATACGGTTTCACACCGTTTCACAGAGCAGCATTCCTTACTACAACTTTACTACCCTGAATATTACAAATTCAGGCAAGATCAGGTAGAAATAGCCAGGTAAATGCTACAGAGCCAGAGAATAAAGTCTGGAAGAAGACTGTTCTGATTTTTTTTCCTGAGGCACTGTGCAGATGGAGGACAGGCCACGTGCTTGGCAGAAATGAAGTGGTCGCATTTTTTCAAGTGTGGGAGGAAGCTTATTGAAGGTACACGGCCAAAAGAGGGGGAGAACATGGAGGGAGTTGTCCCCAGGACAACAAGCTTTTAGCCGTGCCGCCTGACTTGCAAACTCAGCAGCCCATCTCTAGTGCCTCTCACGGCACTGGTGTGCACATTAGTGACAGCCCCTGCAGGAGAAGCAGTTTTCTGCTCTGCCCTCACGGTGAGCCACCGGATGGACATGTTTGCAGCAAACATTAAAACGCTGCCTTGAAGACACGCCGTATTTACCAGGGGCTGTCAGCTCTCCATCTCCTGCAGCCATTTTGCTTCCTGACAGATACTTTTTTTTTTTCCCTGTAATTTTCAAAATGCATATTATTATGCTGACTATTCCGGCTCCTCTGGAGGGTTACCATCTATTATGTAAACATATCACTGCTACAATTTATAACACTCCTCTTATTTACCCAACAGAACGCATAACCGTTCCAAGCGAGCCATTACCGTCTACCATATGAAGTAAATCTCTCTTCAGCTGCTTTTGCAAGAATGAGTTATAACGACACTGAACATTTCAATAGCGCCAGACACGTTGGAAGATCTCCGTCTGCCTTACAAACATTCATGAATGAATTTAGATTTCAAAGCAGTCCCGTGTGGCAAGCATTAGAACTAAGCCAATAATTCATAAGCGGGTCCCAATTGAGGAAGAGGCTTTAACGACGGGCACGGACTTCAGCGCAGCTGCCCGTGAGTCGGGAGCTTCACGAGCGCCCAAGTTCCCGGGTGACTACGGATCTGCGGGGCCCACCGCATTCATTTTTCATCTCTTTCTGTTTGCAGAACATGATCAGCTTACGGTCTTAACACAAGAGGTCTCTCTGCAAACCAGGCTTAATTCTGGATGACATTTGGTTTGAATTTCGTGCGCGCGCACCACCCCCCCGCCCCGCCCCCACACACTGATTTCATTCTTTTCAGGTTCCTTGTATTTTGTGCTAACTCTTCCCAGAAGAGCATTTCACCCGTTAATCACCCCACCACACGGTGTTCTTAGAAGTGCTGGGAAGAGGCAGATGGTAACGTCAAGCAGAGCTTTCCCCAGCGGGGCAGCAAGGACACGGCTCTGCCGTTAGACCTTTCTGCTTGCTGGAGCTTTGGAGTCATGAAAGCTGTTGGCAGACAGAGGAGGTGCAGGTGTCCGGACCAGAATGGTAAAAACCCACATGTTTCTACCGCGGGACAGTGAAGAATAAACAATATTCACCTGTGGTTACTTATTTTTTTCATTTGAAATCCAAGCTTTTGGATTTATTACATAGGCCACCACCAAACAGTATTGCCCTGAACTTATTTTCTCACGACAGTTCATGTGGGAATAAGGGAAATAGAAACAAAATTTCATATTAATTTCATTATGAACGTAAGTAAAAAAAGTCAGATTGTCCTCTGAATTGCACTGGCTGCTGGAACACTAAAAGCAATGGAGTTACAGCAGCATAAAAAAAGGAAGAAAATCCTGTCTTCTCATTTAATTTAACTAAAAAGCCCCAAACTCTTGATGGAGCCTCTTAATAAATACAGTCACTATAAGAAATAGTAATAAATCAGTTTTAAAAGACTTAAAAGAGACATCATTTTTTTAAGGATACTGTTGATGTATATCTATGGATGTGCCTCTAACTGTGAGCTGAGGTGTGCAGGCCAGCATTTCTCCGTGAGACAAGGCAGAATGAAGTGAGTCAAGTCTTTGCACTTGAAGAAATGGAAGAAGTATTTAAGATATAAAATTATCCAGCCTGCTTGTGATGAGTGATACTGGATTATATTTTGTTCTGACAATCTGTTTCTGAACTGCATGAAAAGCCTGTAAATGTTGTCTCGAGCATCAAAGCTGCACGGCCACTCTGAGGAGCGGCCGCTGTACAAGCCCGACCGCGGATAAAAATTAGAACTGAAACTGGTACCAAAAGTGTTTTCAGGACCAAACCGTGTAGGAATTTGGTGTATAGCTATCAGATAATTTACTGCATTTCCAAATGTGACAGGTCAGTGAAGGTCAGCAGGAAGCATGCAGGCTCAGCCGCATCTCCACGCGCCGCCGCAGGTGGCAGGTGGAAGCCAGGCTGCACGTGTACAGCGCGTCAAGGAAACACCAGCCGGAGAACTGACAGAAGTGTTAAAACATCGGGTCTTGCAATAGCGTGACGTTCTGTGGGCTGCCAAAGCCAGTGCAGAGGGGAAAGCAACCAGAAGCAGGAAAAGAGCTCACAGGAAGGTGAACTTTATCATATCCTCTTCAGGTATTTCCCGCTGCTTACAGCTTCCCAGTCACCCTGCCACCACACAGGGAAATGTAATGGCTGGAAAACTGGTGGAAGTCACTCCCTTAGCACTTGATGAACCTGGTTCTTGCCTGGCAGCTGATCAACCTTGCTCACCTCCATGCAAATCCGTGGAGCTTAGCTTTGATTAAGACTCGTGTATCTAAGGTGAACGTAATTTCCGTACTCTTTCACATCTGAGCCTTCATTTTCTGTAGTGACTGAGTGAAGACTTCCATATAAGCAGCACTCCTTGCACTAAAAGCTGATTTCTAGGCTCAGTGAAATTGGTGACAAAATAGTCACTCCTTCTGATATTTTCCTGTTTTTTCAAGGATATCTAAACAATTCAGAAAGGACAAGACAAGCGCACAGTCTCACAGTACAGAGAGACACTGACGTGACAGATGAAGATGAATGATACACCCATAAAAATAGAGAACTTTGAATATCCCTTCTTCTGTAGATTTAATTCAAGTCAGATCCTTCAATATTGTATGGATGTGGTTTATATTAAAGAGTTGGAGAACAATCCCTAAGCAGTGAATTGAACACTTTATCATTCAAAAACGTAATATAAAAATGAGTTAAAAAATACAAGATATGAAAGATCTGGGAATATAATTAATGGTCATGCTCTCATAGCTCCTAATGATAAATGATGTTTCACATGCAGATTGAAAATCACTTGCCTTTTGCTTATGATGAGTTTTTCCATTTTAGATCACTGAAACAGAAAAAGAGGCCTTGAAATATTTCTAATTAAAGGGAAACTCTGAACTGGAAAATAGATCTCACTTCTTTACATGCCTCTTATTGGTTTTCTGAAAGATCCATGAAGTGTCAATTAGAAATGCAGCACATGTGGATGGATTCCAACTTTCTCGAGATAGCAGAGGTTGGTTTGTATGCCGCTGGGTCCTGGGTATTAGCAAACACAGTTGTTTGAAACCTCAACGTACAGGTCCTTCGTACTATCTTTTTGAGCACAGCAAAAGATGTAAGAAAGGTTTCCATTTGATCTTTCAGCACAGAAGGTGCTGTGGGACTGGGCAAAGGAGCCTCCCTCATCAGTGCAGGTGGTGGGAATGACCTCCTGCCGGCTCTTCTCTCAGCTCCCCCTGCAATGGCACTTCTCTTAAAAGGGAACAAAAGGCACAGGCAGAGTAGGGAATGCTAAAACTCTATTTTTTTTTTTTTTCTCATGGCTCATTAACAAAACACACTTTAGAGAGGTCTCAATTTACAGTGGGAGCCAGGCAGACCTAAGAGCCCAAAATTACCAGAAAATCAAAGAGGTGGTTTAAGATCTCTCGCTCTTTTCCCAGTCTCTACACGAACCAAATCAAAGAACAGTTTATGCCACAAAGATTTTGAAGTTAGAAATTCTGAACTTTTCCATTAGCATTCTTTGAGCAGCACTTTAACCAGTTGACTTCCAAGGGTCCTTTCTCAATTACTCTTTTCTACGTTCCTAGGATAATTATGTAACAATAGATCTAACACTAAAAAGAATCAAGTGTCATCAGCTTTTTGGAGCTTTTAATCCATCTTCTATTTAGGAAACTAATTTCATGCATTGCAGGAAGCAAAGGGGAAGTAAAGTTCATATGAGAAGATGCAGATCAGAATGACCTTCAAATGACCAGGCTGCAGAAAACTGCCCTCTTACAAGTGTTCCCATTAGGGTGGAGAGATTTACAGTCTATTCTCCTTCCTTCTGCAATCGTGAAACTTCAAACTTAACACTAAGACATCCCTGAGCACTGCCTTCCCATTTCATTCTTTCCTAAATGCCTTTCAGGCCACAGAGCAGTTGAAGTGCCTTTTTAGCCCTGTAGTTGTGCAGCCTCGCTGCCCAGCACAGAAACAAAACATCTTTCCTGATGAGAAATTTCAAGGGCGTATCACATACACCGATAAAATCTCACTGGGGTTTTCCCCACTTATTCTGGGCACCATGAGATTTGCCTCTTGGCTAAATGGAATTGGCTTTGGATATCCTCCTGAAGAGACTGTGGTTGGCATTATTTCCATCCAAATCCATACGTTTAAAGGAGGGTGCAGAATTAGGAGCGTATTCACCATTTGTGTTCAGTGAATGGCCTTCTGGAAGTCCTTAAGCACCTCCGCGGACAAAGGCACACAGAACCTCAGATGCAAAGTGTCAGCCAGTAAAGAAGCTCCAAGTTTAGATCTGATTATCATAGAATCATAAGATTGGAAAAGACCTTTAACACCATCGAGTCCAACCATTAACCCTACTCTACCAAGTCTACCACTAAGCCATATCCTCAAGCACCGCATCCATATGGCTTTTAGACATGTCCAGGGATGGTGAGTCAACCACCTCCCTGGGCAGCCTATTCCAATGCCTCACAACCCTCTCAGTGAAAAAAATGTTCTTAATGTCCATTTGAAGAAAATGCAACAGAGCTAGTAATTCCATGTGACTACTCAGATGCTTGCAAACCAGGTTTATTCAAATGTTTCATGCAATCAGGGTGCTTGGAATTTAACAAGACTCGTACTGAGCATCCCAGGGGATAACATTTTTCTTCTATTCCTGCAGCTACACAACTACTGGGTGTAACAAACATCAGCGTTTAGTTACCAGAATTTGGATTTCTTATTCCTGCCAATCATACTTTGCCAGTATAAGGTGCAAGTGTTTGTAGTGAGCCACACACACATCAGCCTCTTTGTCTTGTTCACATAAGCACACTACCAAATTTTTCTGCCAAGACATTGGCCTTAGCACTATACATTTGATTTTTCGCCTGTAGTCTTGTCTTCATAGCACAGGTTGAGCTTCTGTCAGCTCCATCTCTTTTTACACCAAGTCCATTACAGTGAACAGAGTGGCATGAGGGAATCATCGAAGATGAGATTTGGCCCAAAACTCACAAAAGGTCCAATGACTCCCTTCAGCTGCACAGTATTTCTACAGGACAGTTTTCTTTTGGGCTGAAAGGAGTTGACTAGAAGGAGAAGTGTCTTCCTGACAAAACCTGGAGGCCAAAGGCCAAGGAGTTCACATCTCTAGAAGCAGTTCCAGGCAAATTTATTCTTAAAAGCATTAGTTTAATTATTGCAGTTACAGGCTTTTCTAAGGAAAAGAGAAGTACAAAGGCAGAGTAGAATAGAAATGGCACCTCTATTTTGGGGAAAAACATCTGTTTCAAAATACCCAGACTAAGGTTTACCCAGAAATTATTTCTGTGGATTTTGAGGCTCCTAGAAAGTGGTTTGATGCCTGTGAGGTACAGAGTAGGCTCTACTTCAGTACTCAAATGAGTCACCCGCCAGTTTTGATAAAAGCTGAAGGAAAGGGTCTTTTGATGGGATCTGCAAGACAGCTTTTTTTTTTTTTTTTTTTTTCTCCCCCAAGACAGGTTACTGTGCATTGCCTGGGAAGACTTTTGCAGTCCCATGGCTAAGTGGCCATCTGATCCTCATTGGAGAGGGGACTCCCTACAGGAGCTCTGCACTGTGGGTCCCCACACAGTCTGATGAGCCACTTTAGTATCAGACTACACCATGGGAAATACTTAAGTTCCAAAAAAGACCCCCTTCAAAGTGGGTTGTTCTGGTCATATTTTGCTGGCCTTGAGAAAGAAGTTGATCTCATGTAAGTTTCTTTACAAACTAGAATTATAAACAAGGGACTGATTCTGCAAAACAGAAGCATCCCTGTGCCCCACTGGTTTAATCAGCATGGAGAATGCTCTTCTAGGCTTTAAAACAAATATAAACTGCTCCAGTTGTATTGCCTTTGCCTCTGGGATTCCCAGGATGACACTACCCAAACCTCCTTCTTGAACAAGGATCCCCACTTTCCCCTTTTGACCGAAGTGACCGCAGACCTGGGATGGTGTAGCTCTTGTGCCTGGCTCTGTTTTACACCGTGTCTCCTGGAACACCACGCTGACTCTCGCAGTTATTGATAACTGTAACTCTAGGGCCCTTTGCAATATAGAGATAAATGCTTTGCATTTTATTCCCTCCAGATGCAGTGAACTCCTTATAGATCGTACAACATCACTGCAGCTTTTTTTTTTCTCCCTTTTCTTTTAAATATATGTATGATAAGAAGAGAGTATCATCCTGCAGGGATCCTGCCAAATGACTATCTGCTGCTTTTTTTTTCTTTTCCTGTAGTGCTTCTGAGAAAACCAAATCAATTAGTAGGAAGGAGGAACGGGTTAAAATCTAGGATTTCACTTTGGGAAATAGGGTTTATCTCACCAAGCTTCAGCTATCTTGAAGAAAGGCAATCCAAGGCAGTCACACCAAACTACTCATCCTCTCTTAAGAGAGGTGGGTTGAATTACTCTCGGGAGCTGCTTGTCTCTGTTCCTGGATCTCCAGATAGAACTAAGATATTTCAGGTAGATTAAGGGGCAAGTCTTAAAAGGACTGAAGGTGAAATGTAATTAATGTATTGAAGTCAAATACCTGCATGAGAGAAAAAACCCAGTAAATTCCAGTGGGTAAATGACAGGCTCTATTTTCCTCTTAATGCAGGACACAGTTCCAAGAAGTTTTTTATACCCACTGCTTCTAATTTGGGATTTAAATGATGAATTCTTGCTTCCTTGCTTGCCTAATAGATCCTGCTCTTATTTACCAACTGTAAAGTCTTATGCTTGGTCCTAATATTTTGTAAACATAAGGACATTATTAAGGATATGAATAGACAGCAGAAAAGCAGCTTGCAGGCTGGAAGCAAAATGAAGCTCTGCAGGGCTCAGGGAATATGACCTGGCAACTGAAACAAGGCAAAAGAGAGGAAGGAAATCTTAAAGATGCCTGCTGATAAAATACTTTTGTGACCCTTAAGAGATCATATTCACTCTGGAGTCAGATTTGTGCAAGTACAAATCTAGCTAAAATGCAAAGAAAAATAATTTCGGTTTGGGGAACTGTTTCTTGTGCAGAATACTAAAAATGTAAAGTACCGTTCCCCAGCTTTCTGGTTTTTATTTCTCTGACATTTTTACAGAAAGTGTTATTATACAATAGCAGTGTCAGGTTTGCAGCCATGATGGCTGAGCAATAGTGGTTATTAGTGTGATCCTGCCTGCTGCTTCAGACCAGAAGAAAGGTTGGAATGCATGTTTCAATCTAGCAAGGAAACAAGCAGGAGCAGTGCTGGGGAACACAACTGCAAGCATGGAATGTGAAGAGGGCTTTAGGAATAACACCCACCGCCTGCAGCCTCACTAGCAGATACTCAGCTCACTCAACAAACAAAAGACTCATAGTAATTTGAAAGTGTAGAGGAAAAACTTCGGCAGCACAGTGAAAGCAACAACTCTCCTTCCATGGAACCAAAAGGCTGTTCCCTACAAAACAGGATATTTGACGTCATTTTCATCTCACTGGGATCATTTCCCAAGGTTGAGAAAGGAAAGAAACCGTGGAAGATTGGCTAAGCAACATCCCCCTGCTAACAAGTGCTACTGAAGAGCTCCAGTGTCACTCCCTGATAAACAGGTAATTCCAGAGTTGTTAAAAAGCTCTCATTATTCCAAGTCATTAATGGAAGGAGAAGGTGACAATGGGATGTTGAGGAGCGGGGGTGGCAGAGATGAGATTTCAAAACATTCTCAGCTTTTTCCCCCAAGTTATTTTCTGCAGTTTCTGAGACAAGGCTATTTCTTAACAGAAGGAACAGCTGACAAAACGTGATGTGAGAGCAGCACAACAGGCGGGCAAGGTTTGGCAGGACAGATGACACCACCCAAAACTCATGCCCTTTATGATTTGCAGGCAAGCGTGCATCTCTACATCCATTACAGCTACAGTTTATTGTCATTCTGGCTGCCACGGCCTTAGCACTTTGCTGTTCCCAGATAAAAGTAAAATGACATCACAGAGACGTGACACTTCAGATTGCCTCCAGCTATTCTCTCCAGCTGCTGTTGTTCCTAAGGCTGCAATGCTGCGGCCTCTAGCAAGGATTTTCCAAAGAAAACCACATCAAACGTTGACATTTCTTCTCTGTAGGAAATTCTAGCCTTTTTTTTTCTTCCTTATTTGAAATAAAAAATAATTAGAAATTTCAAAAGTTTCTCCTGAAAGTCAGAAGTTGCCAAATATTTTGTTTCCAAACAGCTAAAAGGACTAATTTTTCAAAAACGTTGAAGAAACCGAAACTGCAGACCATGGCAGACTCTTCCTTAATGCCCAGCTCCAAGGATAACAACAAGGAGTCAGAAATGGTAAAGTCCCAAGGGTCTATGGGTGAGGTATCAGACTTGGAATGTGGGAATTAGCACTGAAAAAGGTGTCCAGAGCAGGTTTTCTCACACAGAGCAGCCTTTTCAGTTGGCTTATTAAAGTCCTGCTTTCCACACAAGCAACCATCAAAACCCAGAAAGCAACATCTCAGCCTTTCTTTGTCCCAAATATGGAAGGAAGAACACGCTGGGCAGAATCAAATGTTGGAGTCTGAGAATGTGTAGTGGTTTTGGGTTGGTTTTTTTTAAACTTTAAATTTAGGTCAATTTAAAAAAAAAAAAGTGTTGACTCTCGTTTTCACTCAAAGTATCTGTAAAGTACTTGTGTGGATATAAAAAGCTATTTTTTCAGGAAAAGAAAAAAAAAACAAACAAAAGAAGTTTGTATCTGGAGAATTTCAACAGTGTCTACATGAAAGCCCTGAGAGAGGTCACCAGCATGAGCTGTCAGCTGTACAACAGCAGGCCAAATTCCAAGTGGACCAAAGGCTCCTTGGGCTTCTGGCCTCCAAACACCTGTGAGAGCTCTTGGCAGCTATAAAAACCCAGAGGAGTCACAAGGTGCTGAAGAAGCGGTTGTTGCTGGGGTCTACAGCCTTCTGCCAGCCAAACAAGTGTGAAAAGATGAAAACCTCCTTATGGTTCACTGTCAGTTTGCTAAAACTGGCAGAGTTCCATGAATAATTTCAGATGTGATGAGTCACCAAAAAAAAATGGTTTGACTGGAGAACATCCAACCCGTTTTACTCTTGGGATGGCTAGAAACTCTTGTTCTTTGACCTAGAACAAAACACGGCCACAGTGAATGGCATCCAGAGTAACCTGTTTCAGTTATAGCTCCAGATACAGCTCCGTGGCAAAACTGCACACCAAATTCAAACTTCAGTCTAACCACTGGATTATCCTTTCACCTGGAGAAGGGGGCTTAAAGCTTTATCTGTGTGTAGGTGGCAAATGGGACAAATGGTTATCTACACACAGAGAGCAAAAGCAGAGACTATGGTGAGCAATCACATTTCAAGCCTTTCTGCAAAATGATCCATTACGAAATACATCTCTTCATTTACTTGGCATATCTGAAAGGAGGTTTAAGATCAAAATGTAATTTGTGATTGTATTTTCTATTCTCGACTTTGTAACATTTAGAATAAACTCCAACTCTTTACCCCTGTAAAAAAGAGAGACTGTACCCTTCCAAGGCATATAACATCAAATGCATTATATACAGCTCCAGGAGAGAGATTTCTTTTAAATCAATGGTATAATTAGTGAGTCCATTGTGTCTGTTCGCACAAATGGTTAGTACTTTGTAAATTCTTAGGAATCTGATTTTTACAAGATGATTTGAATGGTAAACCTGAGCAAAAATGAGCTGGTTTAGGAGACAGACAGAAAGGCAGTAGGAAAACGTATAGAAACTTTGCCATTACGCACTTTACAATTTGGTACATGTAGCCCTAGGCAGAGTTTAATGCACAAATTCAGAGTTATTTAAGATACTGCTTTTACCAGTGCACATGCAAACCACAGGAAGCACGAACAGGAAGAGATGCGTACGCGGTGCGGCAGAGTGTGAACAGAAGGTGAATTCCAGAAAAAACTTGTACGGAAATGTGTCACTTTCTGCTATTCAAGTATGTTTATTTAGACTCTAGGAAACTTATAGCCGATGTAATTTTATTAGATTTTTGTAATTTTAGTAACTCCCCAAACCAGAATCCCAAATTTCCACACTATTTTTACTGTAACCGAAGAGAATGAGAAGTGAAGAGCAGAATATTTTTATCTTTTGACGTAAGGACAGAAGCCGCAGCTGTTTCAAAGGTACTAAAGCTTTTGCATCTCTACTCAAGGGCTGTGGTGTAAGAGAACTCAAAAAGTGAAGCACCCTTTGCCTGCATTTGGACTGCTTATATGACCTTACATGATCAGGTGATTTTCCCTTAAGATTACAACATCAGAACTGGAGAATTCTTGTATTTCATTTTGGTATTTCTCTACAATGTTTATCTTTCAAACCGGAATTCTTTAAAGATTTTGTCCAGGTCATGTGTGGACAGTATGACAATTTGAGGGTGAAGTTTATTTTCTTTCTTTCTTGATTTTTTTCTGATCTCAATCATAAACTGGGTAGCCTTTATAGTTTTCTAATAAGCAAGGTCAAGCAATTGCTTGAATCAAGATTTCAACATAGAGTTGAATTTTCTCAAGTTATCTTGTTTTCACTGTGTTCATTTTCTTTAGGAAAAATACCCAGTATATTCCTTCCCCTCCCCTTCTTGGTCTATTCTTGTCTTTTCAATTTTTTGAAGTTTATGTGACAGGAGAGAACAGAGGCATGCTTAGGGTGTCTTTAGAATTCTGTACTTTGACAACATCTCCATCTACTTACTCCTTGTCTCCTCTACAGAAATGGCTGAAATCAACTCCCTGGGTTATGACCAAGAAGAACAGAGACGCATCACTTTCAGGATGATGCCGACAGTCTGTGGTGAAAGTCAGTTTTCTTCCCTAGCACAACACTGAGTTCCCCTTATCTCACTACTGACTGCAGAGCTGAGAGAACTACAGGATTTTGGTAAATTGAAGTGAATAAACAGTTCCTCAAAACTACACAGGTATTTCCTATTGAAATGTAGGCTTGCTAGGTTCTTCCAGCTAACCTTACTATCTCAACATCATCAGACAAAACTTCCTGAAGCTGATCTGTATTTCTTTCAGCATTCTCATTTATTTTCCCTATTTAAGTGATGAGTATCTAAAAACCTTTTCCCTTATAAATGATCCACTAATTGGAGAGTGCTCTTTGCCCTAAGGTGTCTTTGTATTCTTTCTTCCCCTTGCTTTGGGTGCAGCTGGCCACTCACTGTCTCTTCCATATGTCAAAAAATATCGGTTTCAACATCTCTTTTTAAGACATTTCTGCTCTTTGCTGGCCATCTTATTTCATTTGGAAATGGTGGAATGTAGCAAATAACACTGACACCAGTAAGTTGTGCTTTGGATACTCCACAGCTGATTTAGAGATTTCATTTTTGTAATCCTTCCAAAGTTCTAACTCTGGAAGCTAGAGCCTGTTTGACCATGTTAAGCACTTGGTTATTTCCCCTGACAAGATCAATTTGGTATCAAATCAGAAACTGTCTAGCCTTCGGTAGTTTGAACAAAATGAGTGATGAACAAACAGAGCCTGTTGAACTCAAAGCGAAAAAAAAATTAAAATTCCAAGAACATTCCTGAGCTCACTGGTACTCAGATTACCATCAAACATTATGGGCCAGATTTTGAACTTATTCAACAATGTAAGAGAATCTCAGTAGCCCATCAGAGAAATTTCCATAATGCAAGACTGATGCTAAACTAGTATGTGAAACCTGAAGACGCTTCCTTAGCAGAGTAGCACGGGAGGTAGGCCAAAGAAGCTGCAGAACTTCAACCATTCTGCATCCCAGGGCTGTTTCTAAACACCAAGTGAAAAAGCAGAAGTTTCTGTCCCCAGTGGGCTGCTCTAACTTCCACTGCTGGTAACATTCTCGCTAGGCTAGGCAAGGAACTTGGTGTGTTCCAAATGACAGCATCATAAAAAACAAAAGAAAACCAAAAAGTGATTTTTTAATTAATCAGGAATGTTTGCAAAGGGGGGACGGACCTGCTTTTTGTGGAGCATGGCTCTTTTTCTTTAAAAACGTTTTCTTAAAACATTTCTTCTCTTAGATAAGAAACTCTCCCCTCCTTCTTTCAAGTCAACATTTATATAAAAGGAATTTTAACCAGCTGTATATACAAGTATAGGTCTGTTCCCAAGAGGTCAAGTGTGATAAGCATCTTACAGTGGTTTTTAGCCAGCGCACATCCCGTATCTCCAACACAAATCAAGCAAGCACAACTAGGTTTTTATCGATACGATTTGGCCAAATGCTTCTGGAGCAATGCTGTAAGAATGTGCCCACATTCTCAAGAGCCTGGGTTTGAACATAATTTGATTTCTGAGAATGTTTGGCTGAGACTGATGGAAACTGCACCACTGTTCTTGCTGAGGGATTTCTGCAAAGTAGCTTTTCTCACGCATTGTGACTTCACCCTGAATTGTTCCTCAGGAAGAGGCCTCCTTCAGAGGTGCTGAGAATCCTCCGTTCCCCTCAAAGTCAGTGAGCCTGTGAGCTTTTTGCACGTTGTTACGAGACGCTAAGATTTCGAACGCTCCTTCAAATCACACCCATCTCAACCGTGTTTTTACTCTAATCTGGGGTTTGGCCAGAGCATAACATTCACATCAGCCCTCTCATGACATCAACAGTTACTTACATTTCTTCATTATTCCACTTCTACCAGCTGGCCTATTCTAACAAGTCACAAGGGACCGTATCAATTACATGAGGTTATCCTCCATCTGTGAGCATAATGTAAAACTGGGGCTGAGAGAATGGGGTTTTCTCACAACCGTGGGTAAGCAAAACGGCATCTTTACAAGAACGGCTGTTAAACAGTAAATTAGAAACCTAGAGATCTCCTGATTTAGCAATTACTGTTACACGAATGAGGTATGTTACCACAAACATAGAGCAAGCAAACACGCAGTCCACGCAAGGCAAGGACTCTCTTTGCCTATCTGGCCAACGGCACACTGGAAGCTTAGGCTTAATGGTTGAAGTTAAAAAAAAATGCTTAAAAAAAATGCTTACTCTATTGTATAAACTGCAGGGAAAACAAGTCTAGTTCTAAATGAGAGCACTCTGATGGGGTGGGGAGAAAAGCGCTCAACTTCTGTATTGACTTCCTATCACTGAAGAGGCCATCAGATTCTCCAGGTAGATAAATCTTGAGGAAGGCTTAAATGAGCGTGCCAAAATGTTTCCCTGAAACCACACAATAGCATATGACACAAGAAAGGCTTCAACAGATCTGAGCTGATTGAGACCACATGGGAATCCGCTCAAAAAAAAAAATAAAAATCACCGTTTTCCTTTTATTGTACAAATCTTGAAGCCGCATTCACGTTTTGTGAAGGTGTATTTCATGCAGTAATATTTCTATGTCCATGGATATTACGAAAAAAAATAATATACATTTGGTAAGGGAAACCAACAGCTGCCTCTTCCATGTCCATGAGTGCAGAAGAAAACAGTACATGACACAGGATTGTGCATTTAGTCTGCTACTACTCCACTACTGCTGTGAAGAGAGCTTTTGAGAAACAAAAACAATAATGTTCTTATTGTCACCAAACAATACTGGTCAAAGAAACAGTGTTATAAATAAACTCCTAAGAATGTTTTCATCAGGTTGGGAAGCCAAGTCTTTGTGAGGCTGAGAAGAAATTTTAATAATGGAACAAGTGACCATTCTGCGCCACATTCCCCAAGGGTTAGAAAAATGGCAGAAAGCTACATAGTTTATGGCATAGCAGCATATTTTTTTTTTTTCATATGCAGAACTAGAAAAATGAAACTATATCTCTGTTTTATATGGATTTTCTTTAGCCATCAGACTACTGAGCTATTCTTCACTAACAAAGGCTTAACATTTACCAGAGGATCGGGCAAATTCCTCAGGCATTAGAAGCATGGCTGATTAAAAAAGCCTGCATTTAGTAATTAAAACAGTGCAACTAATCCACAACTTGAAATATTTTGGAAGCATATCAGAGGGTGAATAACTCAACTGTCAAGTAAAGAAGAGCTTTTCTCATAAAGGATCACTTCACCATATGAGCATCTCCAGATCCCCTCCAGCTATCGTGCACTTTCACATAGTTGGGAGATTTTTAATATTACTTAATAGCCAATATAAATCACAAAATTTCGTAACAGTGTGAGACTTCCTAGCGTCGGTTTAACACTTAGAGAGCAGCAATTTGCTGTACTATCCAGCTAATGCTTCCGTACAAGTGGTTCTGCTGCAAGCAATGCAAACAAGACGAGGTCTCTGTATTGCCGGTCCTCCTTCTGTAAGAACTCTGATTTTCCATATACTAAGCGGCTTGAAACTTTAGATCACGTCGTGACAGACACATCAGGAGGACTGTGGAACCCTCAGATGGATAGGAAACAAGCCTGAAGGAACCCAACACCGTGAAGGCCCCCATTCCTCTGAAGGTGACGGTCTGCTTTCCTCACAGCTGCACTGCTTTAGCAGAATATCCACCTCTCACAGAACATTTCTGGCAGCCTCAGTAAGAGCACCTGCTATTTTTCAAGCCTGAATGAAGTCAAGGTATTTTCTGATGTAGATTGTCAGTCGACAAAGAAACAAGGGAATGTTATTCACAGTATTTTTTTCCTGAATTTCTGTTACTTTAGTCAATAAATACATTAATCTCTCTCAATTATGTTGGTCTCTATCAGTTATGGAGGAAAAAAGGTCTTGCTTGCTGTAGAGAAAAGTAATGAGGATACTTATTCTGTGTCAGGCATTTCAGATGCTCCACGAGTGGAGCCACAATCACCAGCAAAGCCACTTTACTTGTGACTGCCATCAACCACAGCTGTCTTGCTTCATAGCCCTTCACTCACTCTTCGCCACAGGAAGCCAAAGTTGCCACACGGGAGGCTTTGAAACCTGAGGAGCACCCACCGGTTACTGCCAACTGCAACAAAAAGGGAGCTCCTGGGTCTAACACTCACATCAGAGGCAGAGATTGCTCTGCAGCACCCTACCAAGCTACCAGCAGGGACTACTTGGTCAGTTCTTCAGTTCTTCTCTTCAAGTTGTTTCAGGCTCCATGGAGTCTCAAAAAAAAAAAAAAAAAAGACAAGAGGGTCTCAAGGGTCACGTGGAATTAACTCCACAAGATAAACAACACTTAACTCCTTAGCTCATGTGGGCCAGGCTAGGAGGAGAACAAACTACCCAGTTGTGAACTGGAAAAAGGTTACAATGCATTTGGAGGGATATTACTTTCAATGTCATTAGGCATTAAGGTTAAAGAAAGAAAACTATGGGAGATCTCATTTCTATTCTCTCTGTACTATGCATATTTATGTAATAAACTACAACAGACAGATAGCACCTGTTAACACCTTCCTATTTAAACTAATTGCACTGAAACCGACCCATATAAATTACACAGCCTTTTAAACAAAGGGCACTTTACTACTTCCCTTTACCTCCTACAAAAACATATCTGCAGATATTCTCAAATCACACAAAAATACAAACACACAGAATCAAATTGGATCACACTAAGATGATTACCTCTGCATAGAATGAAAGGCACTACTAAACTCCTCCAACATTCCTACAACCCTCTAAAAGAGGTGAACACAGTTTCTCCAAGAAATTTTCCCCTCACTCCCAGCTGACTTCTTGGTACTCAAGATTACAAAAGAGGAATGTTAAAAATAGATATGGAACTATAATACAGTAGTTATTTTAAAGAAATAATACAGACGAATCACCAGGCTCTTAACTGCTGTTAAATTCAACCTTCAGTTTAAATCTCAGGAAGTTGTTGGTGGTTAGTTCCTATACATTCTCTCACAGTCAAACTGCACCATGATGTCCCTGCTTCCCTTTCACTATGGAGGCTCCAGAGCTGAACACTGACATCCACATTTCCTTCTTCCTCAGAAGGGGTGGCAGGGGAAAAGGCTCTGCTGACTTTAGCCCAGGTAAGAACTGCTCCCCTCCCAGCAAACAGACGGCTGGCTGCCCAGGGTCGGAGGCTGACAGTTTGTCCTTAGCGACTCGACTCAGGACTTCACACGGCCCCTTTTCAGGCTATTACACAGCCGTTCTATTCTCTCCCTTATCTTTTCATGGTGTTTATTTCAGAAGCTGGCACTGAATCCTTCACACATATGAAGTCCCTGCAAGCTTTGCTTTTGGCTTTGGTGGGAGCAGCATCCCGTATGAGCACACACGGTGAGCTCTCTCGCCCTTTCACTTCAAACATGTCAACAGGTTTTTGCAGGTATATAGAAAGCCCTGTCATCTTACAACAGATGCTTGTTGTAGATAAGCAGGGAATGGCGTAGTCTGTGCTGATTCAAAATCAAAACAGTGCTACCTCTGCCAGCTCTTAAAAACACTTTGGTCTTCTTCAGCAGCAGTGTAAGAGCTCCTCTGCTGCAGGCTGCGAAAACGGAGCCATTTGTTATGCAGAGGCAAGATCACCTGCAGTTCTCATACAACAGTGTTCACAACACACAAGGAGGAGGAACGCAAAACCGAGACTTCTCCACACATTTCCAACGGGTGCTCATTTTAATCCCTCAGAACCACCGCTTAAAGAAAGGATTTTATTTTTCACTCTGATTCCCAACTTGCTTTGCTTTTAAATCAAAAAAGCGTCACTACCTTTTCACTCTGTGTTCAAATCTAACGATGGCTTTCCATGCCTTATTTTAATTAGGCTTCCAAATTTGTTCAAAAGCTGTTCAGGTCACAAGGAGAATTAAAGGCAAACAATGGTAACGTATTTCTGCATTACTTCTACAGGCAGCTATGTTTGATTTGTATCCAGAAGCAGAGTTAGCAGGATCCACATGCCTGGAAAGGGCATCAGTGAAGTTTGACATTGTTTAAGCTTCTGGATGCCTCGCTCTGAACTCCGCGGCGCTTCTGTTGCCTTGGGATTTATGTGAGAGGCACAGACTTAGGAAACTCTCACACGACACACAGATATTGTCAATGAAAAGCTCACCACTAAACTGTGTAAATGATTTATGCAATGATAACAGTGGTGTCTTCAATAAACCCAGTGGATTCCTCATTCCCATTTACTCCTGGAGTCCCTATAATAATAATGCCTCATCTACAGTTTTCATCATTATCAGTAATTTTGCCCTCATTCTAAAATCTGACCCCCTATCTCCTCACATCCCCCAGGTCAAGTTTCAAAGCAAGAGGCAAGATATAATTTCCCCTCAGCCTGTGGTTATGTAGAAAAGAGAGCTCTGTAACTATTACAATATTCTAGGCCTTCCAGGAATTCAAAGACAGGCAGTTTCTCAGCATTTACGAGACAAAACAGAAACCCCACATTCCTTCCTCAGTTTTTGCCACCTCACAGCAAACACATGGCAAAAAAAAACCAGAGCAAGATAGATCATGATTCTGTGGGTATAGCAGTCAGAGCTCTATGCCCAGAACCAGAGTTTATTAGTGATTAGTTCGCAGCGACTCATCCTGCCATTCTAATTTTAGCTCAGCAGCAGCTCAAGGACAGAGAAGGGCCAGCCCAAAATACAAATACACAAACTTTGATCTCTTCCTGGCTTTTCTATGGAAGTACAAGTGCAATGTGGTTTTAGTTTTCAAATTTGCTGACTTCTTACCAGATTTAAAAAGTTTGATCAAAAAATAACCTTTACTCCAATGTAGTAAATGGTGTCCTCCATGGGAGAGCGCCAAGGAAGTCTGTATCGGTATGAAGTTTCAAACTGTGAGATGGTCGACGGCTTGTGAATTTAATCTTAACTCCTGGGCTTCAAAAATCCATGTATAAACACCTTTCTGCTAAATACAACATTCTTGCTGTTAATTACTACTGTTTACACTGAAACAAAACTGCTCTTCCTTCAAAAGCAGGTTTGTTAATACACACAACATTTCTTTAGTTTTGCTTCCATGCTTGGCTCTCCTTTTGTGCACAGGGTGAGATTTTTACACAACGGTGACTATCAATACTAAATTAATTTTGTTATTCAAGTTGCCATGATAACGCTGTGCATAACCAGGCGAAAACCCATTCCTTTGGGAGACACATGAAAAAATAGGTTTTGTTTCACATTTGCAGGCCTGAAAAGTAGGGAATGCTTGCATCTCTAAATTACGTACAGATACAGTCTGGGCAGTCTTTGTTATGCTATTGACTGCAAAACAGTAACCACAACATTCAATTAAAAAAAAAAAAAAGAGAAATATTTCTAAATGTATTCAGCCTCATAACTCCATTACACTGAAGCATTCCTGCATTGATTTATCATTTGTCTGCATGATTTCTCATTTCCTACAGCGGTATTTCCTTTTGCGATGAAATAATATTGCCATTATTTTCTCACTGTAACCTAGAGATCTATTTTACATATAGCCCATTGAAACAATTCCGGTCTTTATGTTCCCTTATTAATGAACATTCAGAATCACCAAGCTCACCCAAATCACTCTCTGTGCTTCTGTAATATTATCTACAATGTAGTCCTTGTGAAGAACTTGGAAACATCTTTTTTTTTGCTGAATAATAAATTTATCAAAGGAAAATAATGATGAGGCAACTGAAAGTATTCTACAAGTCACAGGGTTTGGCAAATACTTTTGACTAAAAACTTGCAGAAGTGTAAAAAGTATGTAAAAGTTCTATTTAGAACATTTACTTAAAAAAAATTACAGCAGAAAAAGCAGAAGGGCTAAAAAAGGATTAAGAAACATTAAAACCACTTAAAGACTTGAAGATCTAGCCTATAAGCACAGGAAATATTACTATAAGAATGCATCCTGAGGAAAAGTCCATGAAAGGAAGTAGTAGTCAAAGAGTGTTACTTAAATACAATTGTTAAGTATAAAATAAATACCATTGTTAAATATTATAAACTGTTTAAATAAACTGTGTTTGGGGGGGTTTTAAGTATAAATTTATATCTGACAAATCACTGCTGTTAAATATATAGTCCAATTTGCTTTGCTGGATTAGCAGAGTTATTTAGTTATTCATCTTCTAAAAATAGCTTCTACTTTTTATTATTTTAGTTTGAGACAACATGACTATGCGCCACGTAGCTGAAGGAGACACAGGATTTTCATATTTTATTAAACAAAGATTCCTAAGAAATAACACTGGTTTGGAAATTCAGAGAAGGGAATTACAAATAGAAGTGCAATAACTTTTAACTTAGTGCTATCAGGAAGAAATTAAAATTTAATTTTCATAAAGCTACATGTTGCCTTTCAATTTACAAGATCACATTCATCTTTTCATCTTCCCAGTCTTGGAAAAAATAGTATAATAGCAGGAATAGAAAAAGAACATTTAAGTGGGGGTTGAGAGTCATACTTTTTCACTATATTCAGCTGCAATAAGACTATCTTAAATGAAGATCAGCGTTTAGTAGCAAATAAATCAGCTCTTCCTGGGATACTCTGGGTCTGATGCTCTGATTATATATTTAGATGTGCAGGAACTTACTAGGGCCACTAAGAGCTGCCAATCTGCAAGAAGAAATGTCTCAAAACATTATTCTTGTCCTTTCTCCTTTCATGTTAGGTGGCATAATGAGGATAAGAATGAAAAAAAAAAAAAAAAAAAGTATCTTTTAGGGCAAAAATCTCTCCGGGGATAGTCGCATCTCTTTCTTACATCTCTCAGAGCACAGTCAAATCGGTGTCTGCACAGAGCATGCTGCTGGTAGAAAGAAATCGGTGCAGAGAAGACTCTCCTGCTTGTATTTTGACTCAATTCTTGGTATAAGTGAAAGTAGCCTCAAGATTTGTCTGTGCCCTTGCTTCCCTCCAAGACAGCAAGTCGTCCTGTGATAGCACATTCTGGGCTGAGAGGGTGAAAGTGCTGTGGATAGGTTTGGACAGGGCCTGTCCTTCAGTCAGTGCAGGCCTCAGCATCACAACAGAGCCGTGCGAGGCAGCCCAAAGAACTGGCAGACTGGGCTAATACTTCCTCCTCTGCTGCTGCAGGTTGTTGAGCAGGCACGCTCCACAACCAGGAGGAGGAAATGCTCCTCTGATTACCTCACCATCTGTACACAGGCACCAAAGGTATCATAGAATCATAGGAAGGGATCTCTGGAGATGATCAAGTCCAACCCCCCTGCCAGAGCAGGATTACCCAGGGCAGGCCACACAGGAACAGATCCAGGGGGGACTGGAAAGCCTCCAGAGAAGGAGACTCCATCACCTCTCTGGGCAGCCTGATCCACACTCCGTCACCCTCACAGCAAAGAAGCCTCTCTTCATGTTGAGGCGGAACTTGCCGGGTTCCAGTTTGTGCCCATTGCCCCTCGTCCTATCCCAGGGCATCACAGAAGAGTCTGGCCCCTTCCACTTGACACCCACCCTTCAGAGATTTGTAACCACTGATAAGATCCCCTCTCAGTCTCCTCCAGACTAAACAGCCCCAGGGCTCTCAGCCTTTCCTCATGTGAGAGATGTTCCAGTCCCTTCATCATCCTCACAGCCTCCACTGGACTCTCTAGTTCCCTGTCCCTCTGGAAGTGGGGAGCCCAGAACTGGACACAGTATTCCAGGTGTGGTCTCACCAGGGCAGAGTAGAGGAGAAAGAGAACCTCCCTCGACCTCCTGGCCACACATTTCTCAATGCACCCCAGATCATTCTATCAATATACCCAGGTAGTTAAACCAAGGGGCTGTAGCTGTCTCCAGAAGGTGCTGAGAAAGGCAAAACCCAGCTTCTCTTTGCCGCAGCTGTACACAGGGTAAGGAAAGTTTAGTATCAAGAACTACAAGCAGCTTTCACACAGTGCCATTATCTGAAGACTAATTTGGAGGTGCAGCTTGATAGAGTAGATGGAGCAAGAACCTTAAACAAGAAGCAAGTTTGGCTGTGGAAAAGCCAGACCCCAGTTTAGAGGTCTTCCACCCTATTCTCCTAAAGAGGGAGAAAATAGCTGCAGGCATAATTATTACTAAGGAGTCTGAATTATTCCAAGTTCACTGTTTCACTTCCTCGGGCTCAGGAGGTTGACAAATACCAGCAGCACTATTTAAGAAGTGATGGCAGATAGCACAAGAGCATCAGATTATATAGAAGCAGTTCACGTTCAGCCCCAGAAAGGCTCCTTCTTCCACACCAAATTAAATCAAGGAGACTGGAAATTAATGCCAATGCACTTTCCTTATTTTAAACAAACAAATCCTCACCGACCTGTGAAATGCAAAGTATAACAGGCAAAGGTCCGGTTCAAGCATTCCTATGCAATTCCAAATGAATACCTAAGATGACCGCAGAAAACCTGCCATCCCAACTTTGCAGGGTGCCTGGCTATATGAGCATTGATTTAATCGCTAGCAATCATTTTCACAGGCTGCTAATTAGCTTCAATTTGTATTAAAAAGCAAAACATGCACTGTTCGGTGTGCAGACAGCATGTTTTCTGTAGTGCCTTCATACAAGAAGCAACAGGTGACCAATGAAAATACCTAGCTACTCCTAAAGCCTGGGTAGTTGGGGTAAGAAACAAGTTATGTTCTCAAACTCTACTCGTCGAAGTTCTGAACTGCGACTTACTTGTATCCTAGAGCTGTTGGTGACTCAAAACCAGCTTCTTCTGAACGACTGGCTCTGTGTAATAGCAAAGCTGGTATGTCCTGACAGTCTTAGGAATAAACAAACTAGCACTTTCACGCCTGTGAAAGTTTGAGTGCTTTGTGCCCTTTGCCAGAACTCTGTCCTGTATAGACAAGCCTGGTTGATGTGACCCTTCCTGATATCTCTCCATGTTACACAGCAGAGTAGCATTATTTTCACTGAAAAATTCTCTATCCTCTTTAATTTTGGATGTTTTTCTCTATCAAAAACTAGAATCTCTTCAACGAGCCATGAAAGTCCTACTTTGAGAAATCCTATTTCCTCAAACTTCACGACCCATCCTACATAGTGACTTGAGGACACTTTGTGTGCAAAGACAGAAATGGTAACTCACGTGAGAATTCTACACCCTTGTTTCTAGACAAGATTTTAACCCATCCCTCTGCAGCTGAGCAAACCAACTGAGGAAAAATGTAGGACCTGTAAGTTCTCCCAAGGTTGTAGAAAACTTCCCATGGCTTTTCCATCCGACTTTGCGGATGATTTATAGGCTGTCATCAAACCAGCAGTCAGAAGCTGACACAAAATGTCTTCTGCAAGCTTTGATTCCTTATTCACGATAATGTCTTCTTCATTTATATTCCAATGAAACAAACAACCCAGGATTTCCTCTCCCTTTGTTGGATAGCTTCCTGTCCCTGCAGCTGCCTTTTGCAATGTCCAAACATGAGAGTTAAGTGTTGCCTGAGGATTATGTTGCCCAAGTCCACCAAAATAAATCAATTTGAGTGTTTAATCCTTTCAGCATCTCTGAATATCTGAGTCTAAACAGCAAAACCTCCTGTAGTGAGGCAACTCCTCCCCATTCCCCAGACAACTTTTTGACAAGTAAAGAACCAGTATGATTTGCCTGGCATTTTACACATTGCAATAAATGGAAAGTTTCCTCTCATCATTTCTCCTTGACTGTAGCAGAAAAAAAAGACTTTTACTGCACCAAAATCTTATAGAAGCAGGTTTCGCCATATGTATAATTACATATCATTCCTGCCTTCTCATCTCAGCTAAATCAATTCTTCTGGTGGTAGAGTCTGTACTCAGACTCGCAAGTTGAATAAAGCATCAGTTGTATTGAATGTGCTGGAATTGGCAGATGGTTGGTCAGTCATTCAGTTTGATATTAATTGCTTCTTTGAGATTCCTTCCAGAGAACTGAGGACAAAATGCATAGTGTCTTATTACGTTAAGAAAAAAAAAAAATCTCATCTGAAATTCTTTGACAGAAGATTCATCTGCCTGGCAGACAATGCACTTTCTCTTTGAGAGCTGAAATGACTGAAAACTTCCACAATTTAAAGATTATCTCATTTCCTTCCAGTAAGTAAAAAAAAAAAAAAAAAAAATCAGACATAGTTTTGTTTGGAAGAAAAAGTAATTTTTTGCATTACTCTTCTAAAATACTTGTAACTGATGAACATAGCATTGATTGTTTTTTTCTTTCTTTTTCACAGTAGGAAAGTAATGTAATTTGTTAATGATTATTATTATTCCTCACCACTCATTTATGAACATGTTCCACTGTGTTCGTGTGTGCCTTGTAAGGGCTCATGTTGAAGACTCTAGTAGCAAGCCGCGTCGGGATGAGAATCAAGAATATTTAGCCCTTGTTTTTAGTGATTGGACATCTAGAAGATGAGCTAAACATCTGGAACGAGGGCCCTAGGTCTTCATGTATTATGGTGAGTCTACTGCTGGAGCCAAACATTTTCTTCAGGTAGAATCATAGAATCATTTAGGCTGAAAAAGGTTTTTAAGATCACCCAGTCCAACCGTTAACCCAGCACTGCCAAGTTCACCACTAAACCATGTCCCTCAGCACCACATCTACCTGTCTTTCAAATACCTCCAGGGATGGGGACTCGACTGCTTCCTGGGGCAGCCTGTTCCAATGCTAGAAGGTACTCCCAGCAACTATCCAACATACTTGTAATTATATTCATACTTCACATCAAAAGCAATTTTTTCCTCAGTATATTAAACGTGCCTAGCACCTGAAAATCATTATGTATGATTTAATCCCAAACTCATTACTTCACAGATATGTAAAACGTATGCTTCATCATTTATTCATTGGTCATTAGAAATACATAAAATAGCTGTCAGCTTTCTAAAAGTGTGGCACTCTTTCTTCTGATACTTACGTATCGCTCCTTCCATCACAGCGATTATGGCAGGTTCCAAATTACACCTCTTTTTTTTTTTTTTTATCAATGATATCTTATGCAGTATTTAAGTAAGTAGTGTGTCTACTCACCCTAAGTAATTTTTAAGATTACTTTTTAAGATTATTTAAGATTATTATTAGTTAAAACTGGAGGCTGTCTGTTTCTGTCGCTGTAACATGGTCATAGCTAAGCAAGCTAAACGCCTTGTTTCCCAGATAAGTGTCTCTCGCATCAATGGACACAAAATTCCTATGCCATTCCTATGTTCTCCCTTCTGCACTTTTCCCTGAGTCTCTCCACAGCGATACTTTTTTTTTCCACAAGCACAACGGACACTTCATTTTTCTCCTTCTCTTATCCTACTTCTGAAGACAGAGTGGATAATAGCTGGACCTCACACTCAGGCATTGCAAATCACCAATGTTTTAACATCTGCAGTCTATTTACAAACAACTTGGAGGTACAACAGTAACACACCTGGTGTTTCTAATTTGAGTCCAATCCTCCGCTGAGACTTGTGGCTAGATCCTGAGTTAGCAAGAATCACATTAGCTCCACAAGTATTAAACGGGCAGTGTAAATTTACACCAGCCAAGTCTTTGACTTCAGAAAGTCACAGGACCTCTTGGCACCTCACATGCTTAATCTGGAAAGATGCATAAAGTTGGAATCAAATTTAAACAAAGAAGAGATTTTGCCTCTGAGCTGAGCTTTCTTAGGTAAGCAATAAAACCGGCTTAGTCGCATATTGCTGCATTTTGCTCTACGACTGCAAAAAATCCGCCTTAGCCAGATAGTATTGACATTGGCTAAGGCTCTTCTCTTCCCATTTTACTACAGTAAGGTTTTGCTCTACAACTGCAAAAATGCACATTAACCAAATATTATTGACATTGGCTAAGGCTCTTCACTCAGTATTTTACTACAGTAAAATATGAAGTCCGCATGGAAGTACCAGTGGAACAGCACTGCCAGCAGCTTGGATCCTGTGGGCTCAACCAGTTGTTGGGCCAGTTTTGGGTTCAGAGCAGAGTAGCCTCTTGGACCCTGTCTGAACGCTGCAACCTTGAGCTACCTCTGCCCTGGTGGATATCACCACTGTTGGTCCTCTTCCCTCTCACCTCCTCATATGCAAATTAATTCTGCCCGTGGTTATTTTATCAGAACAAAGCAGCTGACACAAACAAAACTAAATCCTATGACAGTCTTCAAAACACCAAAACAAAGGCAGCAATATCAGCCATCCTTGCAAAAGCAGCTGGCTTTGAAATGTTTGCTGGGCTCAGCCAGCATTGTTATGCTTGTTGACACAGTGAACAAGCTGAAAAACCTGTGATGATGACACCTTCAAATAAATCCCGTGTCCTTGTCACGTAGTACAGCATCAAGTCTCGTTGGGAAGGGTGGTTTTGCTCCTCTGTGTGTAGTAGCTCTCTCTGTAAAAGGTGTCACACTTTTCCTATTCAGATCTACAGATAACAGAGCCATTCTTGCGACACTTTTGACAATGGCTTCAGTGTGTCTCTCTCCTGCGACCTAAGTACACAGACTCCAAGAGCAAGCCAGGGGTCAAAAATAAGGAGGCTTTAAGAATGGGAATCTTTATGACAGAGGTCGGGCAGATGTTCCCTAGTTACTGGGAGCACGTCAGAGTAATGTTCAAGAGTGCTGCTCAGGCATCCACGTATTTAGAGGAGGGAAAACAAAGTGTGACCTACGATGTTGAAAAGATTTAGGTAATGCAGTGAGCTTCTCAGGGGGACTAACTAAACCTGGACTCAGGGCTGGACTGATGCATCTCTGCTGCTTCCATTTCTGAAGCTAGTGTCTGCTCGGAGCTGAGCTATGGGTACAGACCAAATCATTCTGGGTAGCCAGACATCTCTAACTTGGCAATTTATTCCATGGTATCCAAGGCCAGAGAGCAGCATCGAAGCTGGCACTCAAGTGGGAACAGTGGGACACAATCACAAAATTCTGCCGCAAGCTATCAAAAAAGGTAAAAACTATGATATCAGCTAACCTGTTAATCATGCAGGTAAGATGGCAAATGCAAAACTACGGAGGACTTAAGAGGAAGAGGAAGGATTCTTTTCTTCGCAAGCTTACCCATCCCATCCTTTCAGCAAAATCAAGCCAACAAATGAGCAAGAGCTTATTGTCAGACAGATCTACAAGGAATATTCCTAAACCAGAAGGCAGCGTGTTCAGTCACAGCAGCAAAAGAGGAGGTCGACACACTCAGCAGAATTTCTGAGCTTATGACTAAAGACGACAACTGAGTGAGAACAGAGCCAAATCTCAGAAAAACTACAGGGCAATAGTCACACCTCTAACGAAGCCAGGGAATTTCTGGCTCTACATCTTTTGTGCTTTAAATATGACATTTTTGGCATTTTGCCTCTTTGTGCGTGTATTTCAGTACCAAATAGAAATCTTACCTTGACAGAATGTTTGAATTTGCTTTCTCCAATGAAGCATTCCGCAAACAAACTTCGAGGTTGCGGCCATGTGAGCATCAGAGAGTTGGGCTGAAAGATAAGCAAAAATAAAATTAGACCAGAGAGAATTTTAACTCCTTGCACACAAAGGTTATCCTTTTTATTACATAGGTCCTTAATTCAGTTTTGGGCATGCTGGTGCTCCTCTAGAGGTGTTTGTGGAGGTACTTTGGAGCGAAGCCATAACCGAAGTCTAAGTCACTTCTTACCAGCCCTATAAATTTGTTAGATAGGAAATGCTAACGCAACATGAAAAATGACTCCATCAATTCCTGCTGCCTTACAAAACGTGTTGGCAGCCTAATTTTATTTTCTTTAGACCATCTTTTAACAAGTTTGCTGGAAATACCATGTTTGGACAGATTTACTGTTCATTTTTTTTTTCTAACAACACTTGCAACAATTTTAGCTTTTAATAAAGTTGCACACACTTACCCCTGTCCACTCCCAACCTCCATGAAAATCACCTAATCCAAGAGCAAATCATTCTTCTCGTGTGTATATGTGCACAACTATTGTGATCAGCGTGTTTCCTTTTGCTGCATCATACAGATTTACTCACACAAGCATTGTAAGCATACTACTTCCCATAGTTGCCTATAGACTTCCGTGTACAAATATTGTAATCATATTCTTCCCTTACTTGCACAGAAATTTATTCACAGAAAAATGACAATCCCATTCCTTTGTTTAGTCGCAGACAGGTTTGCTCACGCAAATATTGTAAATCCTATTGCTTTTCTTTGATCAATTTGCCTTGTAGTGGGGAATGTCGTGACCTTGCCATCGAATTGAACCTCGACTAATCTTGGTTGACTCCTTGCTGTACTTCAAAGTTACCAGACATTACTAAACAATTAATCTTTCCTAATAAACTGTACTCATTGCTTTCATCTGAGTGAGGTGCATTTTACTCTTCCTGCAGCAAGTAGAGTCTTAATTAGGGTGTTGCAATAAGTAGTTTAAGCAATTTAGAGGGAAAATGCTCTTTTACACAGACAAGTGAAGAGGGATTTCACTCACAACCTTGAGTTTGGCACCAATGTCTAAACTGCCCGTGGGGAGTAGGCTGTAATCATTCCTGCTTTACGAAGGAAAAGGTGATGCCTCCCTACCACCACACCTCACTAAAGACGACTACCCAGCCACCTTCTGGATCCTTTAGGGAGATTGGGTTTGAGTGGTAAAGCAGAAGGAGGCACTGGAAACATTTGGATATTTGGCCATTATAGTGTGGTCAGAATGGGAAAGGGAGATCTCTCGCAGTGGCAAGGAAAAGGCTTTAATATTAGCAGCTTAAAATTCCATTTCTTCTCCAGTCCATGTGTGGAAAATGCCAGTATATATGCTTGATTTACTAAAAAATATTAGTATGCCACACTACCTATCCCTGACAGTCCATTTCACCCACTGATTTTACAGATGTTTTCCCTGAGGAAATTTAAGGCTGAACTGCTGAATGTCCTCTCCCAGCTCACAAGCACCTTCTCTCCCTTCAAGCTGAGGACAGCTTTGGGATTCCCCCGCCTGGCAGTCCTTTGGCTGCAGGCTCCTGGATTGCAGGTGGGAACTGTGGTGCCCAGTGAGCCTGCTGCCTGCAGAGCTGCCACTGCAGCACAGGCTGCCGAGGAGAATTTCCTGCCTGAGTCAGCCCAAACTGTCCCTGGGGCATTTCCTTGGTCCAGCTCTGCAGCAAACTCAAAGTCACAGCTGGGCCTTATCAGCTGCTGTTCCTAGCACTGATGCAGCAAGATGTAGAGGGAAAACCCTTGTGGTAGCTACCAGTACTTGCCAGACTAAACTTGGGATCACTAGCATCCAAAACATAAAGGACTGATTTCAGCCACTGAGTAGCTCAGTAAACTTCTAGGGAATTACACTGACTTTGCTCTGAGAGAATCATAGAACGGCTTGAGTCGAAGAGAACTTAAAGATCATCCAGTTCCAATCCCCTGCCATGGGCAGGGACACCTCCCACTAGAGCAGGTTGCTCAGAGCCTCATCCAGCCTGGGCTCAAACACTTCCAGGGAGGAGGCTCCACAGCTTCTCTGGGCAACCTGTTCCAGCATCTCATCACCCTAAGAGGAAAGAACTTCTTCCTAATGTCTAATCTGAATCTCCCCTGCTCTAGTTTAAAACCCTTGCCCCTTGTCCTATCCCCACAGGCCCTTATGGAAAGTCCCTCCCCAGCTTTCCTGTAGCCCCTTCAGGTACTGGAGGCCGCTATAGGGTCTCCCTGGAGCCTTCTCTTCTTCAGGCTGAAGAGACCCAACTCCCTCAGCCTGGCCTCACAGGAGAGGTGCTCCAGCCTCTGATTATCTTTGTGGCCTCCTCTGGACCCTGTCCAGCAGATCCATGTTCTTCTTGTGCTGGGGGCTCCAGAGCTGGACACAGTGCTCCAGGTGGAGTCTCACCAGAGCAGAGGGGCAGAATCACTTCCCAGAAGTTTTCCCCTAATCCTGAAAGAGTTAACCCAAGCAGCCACAGAGAAGCTATGTAGGTCAGTGACTTTTTAGCTTATTTTGCATGTAGACTAACTTCACCTACTGGAATTAATGAGTGTTGATTCAATTTTACAGACTGTTATTTCTTCATTAACCCCAAATCACATAAAAATCTCATAAGGAAAGAGTTCTCTGATTCCAGGTGGTAAAAATTAACTGCATCTTCATTCTCCACCTGCTTTTCTTTTGGTTAGGATCATGTACTTTGCTGTGGTTTTGTCAAAAAAATGTTTGACAATTTGATAGTTATGATTTAAGAAACAAAGCACTTGTGGGTTTGGATGTAGAAACCGGGACTGTTTGTAAAAGCAGAGGTTTGTGGAAAGTGATTGAGTATATCCAGCCTTCTAGTTCTCAGTTATTTACACTAACTAGAAAAATTCACACCTTGCTTTCTTAATTGGAATTTCTTTTTTTTGTTTGTTTTAAACCATACATAATAAGAGAATCAGATTGGGTTTTATTCTTATCCTCAGGTAGGGCCTAATTCTAGTTTACAGGAACAGCATGACTCTTCTGATTGACCTAAGGAGGAGCAGGATGGAGCCCTAAATGGACAGTTTGATTCATATTAACATCACAGAGATGCTCCAGTTGGTTTCATTAAAAGGAATCCTGAAATTACAGCTATGGAAATTATATATATGTCCCAGTATATGTCTCCTGAAGATTCAGTAGCTGGCGAGGTAAGCAGAAGCTAAAGGCCACTGGGTCTTTTACAAGGGAGCAGAAGGGCAACAGAGTTTCAGCAATGGGCACTCCCTGAAGTTCTCCGTATGAATCATTTCTTGCCACCTGGAAGGAAAGGCAGAGCCCCTACGCCACACAGCAGCCTCACATTCTTTCAGCTTCTATTTCTTTGGTAGCCAGGGAATCTGCACACGCTAAGGGAAAAGCTAGAATGAAGGCAAGAACACAAACCAAAGGGTGGCGATTGTGCCGAAGGAAGAAAAAGTTGTGAAAAACTGAGTCAGAACGAAATAACAAATGGGGCAGCCAGGGTGGGGGAAAGCCCATCACACTTGGTGCCTCAGTTAACGTTAATTAGTAGGTGAAAAATGTGAAACAGGATGCAAAAAGCAACACGTGGCTAATACCAGTGAGACAACTAAGGCTATTTAGTGGGTTTCCTACCAAAATTGGTACCCGTGCAAAAATGAAATGGCAACAATCCATTACAGAGCACATGGCTGTATGTTTATAAATTCTGGTTCATGTCTACTGGAAATTACCAAAGTGGTTTTTTGCACAGAGGCAACTCAAAAGGTCTGTGACTGAATATTTTACTCAGCTCAAAACCACTCCAAAAGCTGTTAGCTGAAGGGAAAGGGCAAGTCTCACCTTGCTCCAAACGTCACTCACTGAGCTGTAGGACTGAGCTCTTTTCTAACAGAGAGGCGAATCTGAGGAGGGGCGCAGAATTTCATTGCAACTGACTCTTTGTTAGGATCTACAGGAATGTTACTTGTTGAGGTTGCCCAGGATTACCGTGCACCCTGCTTTCTTAGCTAGCTTGTGGATTTGCAAGCAGGTGTGCTGCTTGGGAACCCTCTGCAAATGCACTTGCACGAGAGTCTAGTTGAGTGTGTCTGTGTGTTTGCCAGGACTTTTGGCACGGCCAGAATGTATATGGCTGAAAGAAACTACGGGATGTCTACCCTGCTGGCATTCCAGTGTTAGCAGTGACATTCAACCAAGGCAGACAGAGCTATGGAACAGTCGGGCATTTGTCTGGCCTTTTGAATCAGAGACGCTAACTTGACTTGGAAAGGGCAAGGCCCTTTCACAGCGCTCACAAAGCAGTTGGGTTTGGGAGATCTAGAATGCTAAGGTTTTTTTTTTTCCTTGGAGCCTAAATAGTTCAGAATGGAGCATAGCCTGAGGGAAGCTTTGCTCATGCCTAAGCCTTTGACCTCAAAATGGAGAGCTTAGATTCAGCTAAGTCACCCAGACAGCAGAGAGGGGCGAAATGGAATTGGCATGCCACAGGACTCGTTTCTTTGGATTACAATTTCATTCTCGAATGTGGAATAAATTGAATCAAACAGTGATAAAGAAGTGATCTCTTGTCCCCAAAAAAACCCAGGTATATATTTATATATTCAAGGAAGAGAGAGAGAAAATCTGCTTGCCCTTAGGTGCATAATGAGCAGTGTTGGGTGTGCCAGGGCAGAGAACAGCACTTATCCTGGGGCATTTTGGAGTCCTCTTTGAGCCAGGAAATGCCATCATGACCAGCAGCAGATAAGATAAAGAGCTCTAAAGAGGGCTACAGAGTCTGAGAAATCAGCTGTTCAAAGAACTGCTTATATTGTGTGTGTGTTCAGAGAAGCCAGTATCACTTTCCCGACTGGGTTCTTACATGGCAGTAACGTGGCCAGTCTTTCCTCACAGATCTCTCAAGCTGGGACATTCAATTTGTGTTGTGGGAAAAAGAAGGAAAAAAAAGGAATACTTGGAAACCTGTAGAATCCATGATCAAAACAAAGCCTCTCCACCTTCTCTAATGCAGTCTCACCACCTAGTAAAATGAAGACTTGAAGTGAAAGGAAATGTAGCACGACATCAGACCTGAGGCCAAGTCCTTAATTTGTTTTGTTGGTTTTTTTTGGTTTTGCTGAGGCTCAAGTCAAGAAAGTCAACTAGATCCTTGCTTAAGTAAGCCCTGAGCAGAAATCAAGGAAGAGCTTGAAGACTGGGTCTGATGATTAAGTCAATGCCTTTTATGTAAATCCCAAATGCTCGAAAGAGCACAGAGAACAAAAGAAAATCGTACCCCTTAGCACTTCCCATTACTGGCTCAGGCAGGAGAACTTTAGTGGTGCAGAAACACAGAATGGTAGGGCTCGAGTGGGACCTCTTGGGATCATCTAGTCCAAGCCCTCTGCTAAAGCAGGTTCACCTAGATCCCTGGAATGTTGCATAGGAGTATGTCCAGGCAGGTTTTGAAAGTCTCCAGAGAAGGAGACTGCAGAGCTCCTCTGGGCAGCCTGCTGCAGTGCTCCGTCATCCTCACAGGAAGCCAGTTTTCCATTATCCTTGTGTACTTCTCCTAGGCTCAGGATTCTACAGCAGAACTGACAAAACCTCATCGAAATAGGAACAAGACCCGGGCTGGGCAGTTGCAGTCAGGTGGCAGAGAAAGTGAAAATAAAACCATTTACAGCTTTGACGGATTCCCCCCTCTTCAGAATGACCGTGAAGCACGAGGCTGTATGAACACATCTCCTCTATAATGCTAGCACACCCCACGGCTCCAAGTGAGACTGTAGATACTTTCCGCAAAGCCTCAAAAGTCCAAGGTCGGAATTCAAATGCTGATGCCACCTACTTTAGTGAATTCTTTGATTCAATGAAGTTCAAGACAGAGTTTGCAAGGCATTCATTGACACTGTTGTACATGACAGCAGCCATGTGATTACAATGAAGCAAATAACTGTTTTTACCTACAGGTGTGGAACCTGGACAAAGCAGACTAGTTCTACTAACACACACCATGCCAGAAGTTGCCAAAGAGAGAATGATAATGGTCAAAAAAGTAATCAATAAGTGACCCCACTCAGTCTCCACAAAACTGAGGAGTGCATTTTTCTTGGATCCAAAAGTTAGAGCCAAATTTTGCATTGACTCAACCCAGACAGCCTTATTGACACTGATGGAATTGTACCTATCCCCATTAACTTTACTTGTCCAACATCCTTCCCTTCCAGTCCTTTTCTTCCCACCTTACCAAGTATACCCTGAGTTAGTTCAATGGCTGGAATACAAATGCAACACTGCAGGGCTGACCAGTTTTCTGTATTCATAGTTATAGGAACCAGAGTGTCAGTAATCCTGGGATCACCTGGTTAGACTGCACTTAAAGACAAATTTATTTCCATTGTTTTCCTGCCTGCAGCAGTAGTTGGGAAAGGAAAGCTATTAGTAATCCCCTTCTGTGTAGCTCTTACTGCAAATACGTCTTTTTAGTGGATTACCTGCGGGTGTAGATTTCATATTTCAAAACTTTCTTATGGCTGCATAAACTATGCGTGTAAATTAAGCTGCAAGAGATAACAGATATACAACCAAGAATGCTCAGCCTGTAAATTCAGCTTCAAAGGGCTTGATTAAAGACAGATTATAGTATCAAGGAGCAGATTTATATTTATACTGTCAGGTCAATCTGAAACAAACAAGATCTTTCTAAGCAAGAGAGCAACTTAAGGAGATTAAATCAGCTTTGTACAATACACCCACAGTTCTGCTTCCCCCCACTTTCCCCCAGGCACATCACTGGTGAGCGTGATTTATTAATTCTATTAAACGTAGCAACAATTGTTCTGGTGCTTTGAATTCCTAAGGAAGAGGAAGTGCTGAGGTAAGTACTCAGTGGTTTGGCTGGCTCCAGTATTGCCCAGGCGGCTGTTGCTCTGTCAGGAACTGGGAGGTGACTCCCCTTGGTGTGACAGGGAATCTCACACCTGCCACCCCCCAGTGCTGAGAGACTTTGGGTGCTGAGTGCATCTGCCACGGAGCTGTTCTCACCTCGAGGAGGATGGGAGCCAAGTGCTCTGGGAATTCTGCCTTCGCACACCAGCACCTGACACAGGTGAGCGAGTTGTCAGCCAAATGCTTCCAACCTGGGAACTCTGCCAGCATAAGGAGGAGGCAGAGAAGAGCCTGTCTCTGATAGCCAGAAATAAAGATGTTGTTCCTACAGGGCTTGTAAGGGCTGGCTGGCATTACACAGGGAGCTTCTACCAGAAAGTGAAACTTCAGCCTTATAAGGTTTCAAAAAATTGGTATTTACTATACAACTGTTAAGATTTTAACAAGGCAGAGCCCTCTGCAGACTTTTCTGATTTCCTCTACTCCCCTCATGAGCACTTAGCAGCATCTTTTTGCTCACATCAAACTTGCCCACCAGTTCTTTTGTGCCATGCTCTTAGGAGATGCCTTCATGGATCATTTTGTCAGGAGTAACTTGCTTCTTCTACATGAAGGATATACACACATGTGGAAAAGGACATGCAGCTAGAATAGATGACCTGCCTTGTTGGCTGGCTGATCAAACACAAGGCTCACACCACATAAGGCAGACAGACAGAGAGGGCTGGGGAACAGCAAAACTCACGGAGGGGAAAAAAGTATGCTCGTTGGGCTTTCTGTCATTTACAGGTTGCCAGCAATGAGATGACAGCATTCCAACACGGATCTTTCATGTTCCCAGCCTTCTCACAGGTATCCAGCTTCCAAATCTGGGCCATATTGTTACTTGATGCAGAAAATCAGTGTCTCTTTACAGGCAAACAGCGTGTGTATATGTGTGCAGGTATGTTCAGAGCAAGACTCTGCACTGAACTACAGAACCATAGAATCCTAGAATGGTAGG
>VWZK01014535.1:0-18875 GCA_013396935.1 Baryphthengus martii
GACAGATAAATTTTCATTGAAAAAAAAAAGAATAAAAAATGCTACTTCTTTCCTTCTTTTCTTTCATTTGTTGAGGGTTTTTTCTTTTATTTTAATTTCTTTTTTCTCTTTTCTTTTCTTCTCTTTTCTTTTCTTGAAAAGAACGCAATGATCTTAATGGTGTTTTCCTACTAAAACCATTCTAAGATTATATTTGACCTAATTTTCAACAAGACCATAACACTGTTCGTGAATTTGCAACATGCGATACATTCCCATATAGAGCAGTTCTATATATCAGTCAACATTCTCACAAACATAGAAGATCATGACATATAATTCATGTAGGAAATTATCTGAGTTATGATTCTGTTAATTTAAGACCATCAGTGGAATAAGTTTACCCATGGAAATCATCCTAAATATAATTAAAAAATATAACCAAAAAAAGTATTAAGATGAAGCTGTTCTCCAAGTGTTAAATGGTTGTTGTGGAGATAATGTATTATATAAAAAATTATGATGAAAATTACTACTCAATATTAATTCTAAATTTGCAAAACTATCAAGAGAGTTAGGAAATTAAGATTTTTTTAAAAAAATTATTCAAAGCACCTGCATGTGTTTCATGTGCAAAATTAATTGCCATATTAAATTAGCAGAATGACATTAACATTAAGGGACCATTAGTATCATTCATAATTATTCATTATTTTTAAGCT
The DNA here is from genome assembly GCA_013396935.1 of Baryphthengus martii. Lineage (NCBI taxonomy): Eukaryota > Metazoa > Chordata > Aves > Coraciiformes > Momotidae > Baryphthengus > Baryphthengus martii. The sequence continues at coordinate 702 of VWZK01014535.1, forward strand.
GAATTGTATGCCATTTCCTTGGCATACTGTATTTATTATTAAAATGGTTATCTTTTAAAATTCTAATTATGAGTATAGAATATATGGAAGATACAAAATATATAGTAAGAAAGCCTGAAGATAAATATTCTCAAGCATTTTTTTCTGTAAACAAAGGAATATTCTATCTAGAAAATTAATCTAGTTGGGATGAAACCTGGAAGACAGTAAGATAGAATAGTATACAGTGATGGAAAAATGTAGAAAAAGGAAAAACAACGACATTAAGACAAAGAATCACTGTTTTCTTTCATAGTCCAGATGTTACAACACATATTTTTCATTATATTCTTTAAATTAGGGTGTGGCAAATGACCCTAAAAGTGATATTAGGTGTAGAGCTTAGCTTCAAAGCTCAATCTTTGATTTTCCACTGATTTAAATATTTTCATTTTTTCATACAAATACATTTGCTTCCTTTTGAGACCCTACATATAAGCTATGCAACCCATCTGAGGTATATTTTGATTCTGGATTATTGGCTTACACACATACAAATAGAATTTAGCATTTATTCTGATACAGATTTCTCCTAATATAAGATAGAGGTTGTAGAATCATGAGTTTAATCTTTACTCAAGTTCTCTGTGACAGATGAATTGGCTGCACGGTCCCAGTTCTCTCCTGACATACCCCTAAGTGGCAATTAGTCTATGTCTTACATAGCCTCAGCTGTTCTGCTTTGACAATGATAAACAATAATAAAAGCTCTACTGGCTTCAGTGGAGCCACACCAGCTGAAACTCCGATGCTGTGTTCCCACACAATTAATACAGCGATAGCTACCAAAAAAAGAAAAACATACATTTCAAAATTATCTTAAGTTTTTTTTGGAAAATATACAATTGAAGAAGAAAAACGTATAGATAAATAAATAAAAGTAGAGACTCCTAAGCAGCATCACCGATTTCTTCATGCTTATACATGTGCAAATAGCTTCAGTGTGTTTAGGAGACTGAGGTGAAGTATTTTCTCCTTCTCCCACCCTACTCACATGTACACAAACATCTTTAGACACTTAAGTCCTGTCACCCTCCTGGAGACAGCTCTGACTGTGTCAGAACAGGAACTCTAGAAAGCAGTATCAAACCCTAGCCTAGGAGTCACAAACACATACTGAAAACAAAGCCAAAATCTATCTCTTGAGTCAGTACGCATTGTTCTGTCGAGTCTTTCACCTTAAATCTAGTCTTTGCATATGTTTCTCTGAGAGAGTTAGGCACTATTCTTTGATAATCAGGCATTAGTATTTACAGAAGTGCACAAAGCTTAAGAAAGTTTCCAAAACCAATGGATGAAATTCTAGTGCTCCCAAAATATACAAGTACATCCAGAGAGTTCGGCTTTGCATTGAGGGCTGCTTGAAAATCATGCCTTGTCTTATAAGCCTGCTGTTAGCTATGAAAAATAGACTCCAGAACATCATCTATTATTCGGTTATTCAATTAGGGGAAAAAAAAAAAAAAAAAAAAAAGAAAGAAAATCGTGGACAGCAGTTATTTGGCATAGCTCTCTAGACCTTTCTTGGTAAAGTCATAAATACTACAAATACAAGAACAGCGGTTTCTGCAATTAATTTATTTTGGTTTGAGAGCATTCAACAAATACATTATGCTATGCCCAGGTGACCTTTGATGATCTTGTTAAATAAATGATTTTTTAAAAAAGAAAAATAGGTATTTTAAGGTAGGAAAAGATTGAGTATTGCATTGCCTAAGATGAACTTGCACCTAAAAAAAAAAAAAGATAACCTAATGAGCTTCATTCAAGTCTTGCTAGTAGTGGAAGTATAGCGATAGCTCACTGTATTACAATTTAGCTTCTCAGCCTCCTGTTTCTCTAAGTACTCACCCTCTCTTTTCTAAGCAACTACTGGAAATCAAGATATTTAGCTAACGTCCTCTTTCACAGATGTTCTGCAGCAAGTCTGTCATCTCCCCGCTTTAACACTAGAGGTGGACACTCTTTTTATCATCTGTGTTATACGCATCTAGGTAAGGGAAACTAGCTATTCTACAGTGATCTCTGTCCTGAAACAGCTGGTGTGCTCCTGTTACCCAGAACCTGTTGGAGTGCAGTGTAGGGGAAAGGGATCTGGGAGTCCTGGTGGACAGCAGGATGACCATGAGCCAGCACTGTGCCCTTGTGGCCAGGAAGGCCAATGGCATCCTGGGGTGCATTAGGAGGGGTGTGGTTAGTAGGTCGAGAGAGGTTCTCCTCCCCCTCTACTCTGCCNCAATTCAGCACCTCTCTACTAGAAATATGCTCTCTCCTTACCTGGAGTCTCTTCTCTCAGAAAGGCAAAAGTACCACTACTATTTGGAACAGCAAGTAACATTCATTCAACAAAACTACTATGTATGCCCCATCATATACAAAGTTCTGTTTCCAGCTAATCGCAAGGTCAGGACAATGTTGATTGTTTTTGTTTTTTTTCCCTTGTCTTTTTCTCTCTAACTGAAACATCTGTCCTTAAATTCGTTTCTTTTCAAGTTATACTGTGCACCACAATTTAAAATTGTAAATTGTTAACTCAAGTAAGAACTAAATCCCATAAAAATGTATCTTGTTTTTTTTTTTCTTCAGATACCTGGAGTTTCTCAGATGAAATTGCAGTCCTACTTCGACACATAAATTCTGTACTATCTTGCAATATTTGGATCAATGATTTTAAGAGCTTGCCTTTTTTTTTTTTTTGTTTTCTTACTTGTACAGTTTCCCTCCTTTATTGTGATTGACTCTTCTCTGAAGTACCTCTAGGCATTAAGTAAGCCAAATGCAGTGGGTGAATTGGAATGGAGTCATTGACTGGAGTCAATTGCTTGCACACAATTATCATCTAAATTACTTTGTAAAACTATTTTACATGTTTCCTGCTTAAAAACACAGTTACTTCTCTATTCTTCATCTTTCTTCTGTTACTTTGAACATCCTTTCAGATGACTGACAATAGGATTTTTAGCCCCTGATTTTGCTCACAATCAACTTGACCATTTCAAACTTCTTTTATCTGACCCTGTTGGATTCTGAACAAATGAAATATCTAAAGATCTCCCAACTCATTAACCCTACACTCTTTCTTAGGCAGAAACAACTACATATAATCCATCTCCCGAATTTTTAAAATTAAGTGGAATGGAAGTGATATCTTTTGCATAATAATAGCAATACTAACACAAATAACAATAATTATTTATTCTAGGGTGTCACTGATAAGAAGACTGTATGACATATTCTGATTTTCATGCTAACTATATCAAACAGTCCATCCTTTTTCAATCTTATTCTAATATTGTCCCGTAGACTTGTCTTCATTTTAATCTCCACATACTTAGAAACAACAGTTGTGTTTCCCCAACAAATTTTGCTTGATCGAAAGTTATTTTTTCTTATTTTCAGATATGACATTCCTGCAATAATTTAGTAGCTTTTCCTTCTGGATGCTCAGTTTTGAATGACTTTTTTTTTCTGGAAACATGCACAGTATTGTGACCTGGGTCTTATCACTGCCTTTTAATGTTTTTGTTGGTTTTGGTGTGGATTTTTTTTCTCTCTCCCTCATATTTTTTTAATTTTTTTCTTTTCTTTTAAAATATATTGACAAAGGAGTCTTAAGTATTTACAGACTTCTAACTTTTCTCCCCACGGGTGGAATAGCTTTTGTGGTATTGCTCCAAAGTAAACTTTGTCTACTTTACTTTTACTCATATCTTTGCTTTGCTTGTATAAACTTTTTGTGATCTTATTGATAGGGTGATACATCTCATCGGTTTTATTTCTGTCTCTCTGACAAGATGATACATTTAAAACACGTTCTAGTCCTGACTGTAATTTTTCTAGGTTTCTGCTGCATTTCGCTATTCCTTGTTGTCTAGACCCCTCACCAGCTTCTTTGGACAAGTTCCAGCACCTCCGTGTCTTTCTTATAGTAAAGGGCCTTAATTAGAACACATTATTTAAGGTGCAGCCTCACTAGTGTCAAGTACAGGGGGACAATCACTTCCCTAGTACTACTGACACCACTATTTTTGATACAAGCCAGAATGCTGTTGGCTGTCTTGGCCACACGGGCACACTGCTGGCTCATATTCAGATGTGTTGACCAGAAACCCCAGATCCTTTTCCACCTTTTCCATTTTCTGTTACTGATGCTCCCTATTTGCTACTCTCTCCTTATGCAACAGCTTTTCTCTCAACATGGGTATTAACACCAGGATTGGAAGTTTTCTTCACCACTTTCTCAGCTCCAGTTCTTCTCCCATTTCCTAATCTTCATTATTCTGTCCTAACCTCTAAAGACTGAAGACAGTCCAGTAGTCAGTTCGGGTATTTCGATTGCAGAGCAAGAGCACTTCTTCACTTGGCAAAAAGTCCTACTCTTTCCATCAAATTGATCTTGAAATGTTGTTTTACAAAGTCTGGCTGAGATGGAGTTTATTTTCCCCATGGCAACCCATATAGTGCTATGTTTTGTATTGAGAGCTAGAAAAGTGTTGATAACACACCAGTGTTTTGGCTACTGTTGAGCAGAGCTCACACAGTATCGAAGCTGTCTCTCCCGCATTCCTCCCTCACCAGCAGTCTGTGTATGGGCAAGATTTTGGGAGGGGACATAGCCAGGAGAATTGATCCAAACTGACCAAAGGGATATTTCATACCATGTGACATCTGCTCGGCAACAAAAGCTAAGAGAAGGGAGGAGGGAGGCAAAGGGCATTAATTGTTATGACATTTGTCTTCCAAAGCAACTGCTATACATACTGAAGCCTTGCTTTCTGGGAAATAGTTGGAGATCACATGCTGATGAGAAGTAGAGAATAAATCTTTCCTTTTACTTTGCTCCTCTGTGTGGCCTTTGATGTTGCTTTATTAAACTGCTTTTACCTTGACCTGTGAGGTCTTTTCTCATCTTATTTTCTCACTCTCCATCCTGCTGAGGAGAGGAGTGATAGAGCGGCTTGATGGGCACCTAGTGTCCAGCCAAGGTCAACCCATTATGATTGTGTAGGAGTTCATTTTTTCCTCAGGACTTGAGTCAAGTGAGACATTTGGTTGATTCCAGACATGTGTCGTTGCTACTATCTTCCAAGAAACTAGACCAACTGCTTCTGCATGACCCATTAGTAGAATGGGCCCATTACCTCTTACACTACTATTCTTCCTTCTCAGACTCCAGTACCTGAATATCTCACTTTCATCTCCCTGTTATCTCAAGAGCTGGATGCTCTATTCTTATTAATAATCTCCCTTCATCTTTTTTTTTATCCCTCATCTTTTCCTTTGAACTAATGTGACTGAAAATAACCTTACAAAGTCTCTGTGTGAGAAACTCAAATCAATGAGAATTCTGCAGGAATAGAAAATTACTTAATCATCTAAACATTATTTGGCGGATGTTAAAAAGTCAGCAGGAGGAGCTCACAACATTAATTTTAATCAGTTGTTTAATAATTCTTCAAAACAGTGCCTTTAATATAAAACCTGTTTGCACAAATCCCCTTGGTGTCTGGACACAGCATATATCTGAATAGAACTGAACTTGTATTTAAAATTTAACAAATGTGGTAGATGTCTCTTGGGGAGGAGCAGCTGGACCTCTCCATGCAAAAGCTATGAGTCCTTATTGCCTGAACTAAATGACCTAGCTTTCCTAGCTCAAAGGCTAGATTAGATTAAAAAATGATTTGTAGTCCAGTCACTATGGAGGGACTGAAAACCACACTAATTGTGGGCTACGTGCATATTCACATAATGTTTTCCTTTATTATTTATCCTTGGTTACTGCCAAGTCTGAGTAGGCTGATTTGAGTATGGCTTACGAATCTGTTTGTTTGGATTTTTTTTACTCTCAAAAGACCATTCATTTTGACCTTCTTCCTAAGCTGTTTGGAGGAGTCTGTACTTAACTTTCTACCTTAGACATAGCTCCAGACAAAATCCACTAATCCAAATATCAGTTTTATGGAGAAACACATTGAGGAGAGGTGTCAGAGATGGGAAGAGACTATTAGGTCATCCTCCAGCCATTACATTCATGCATACATTCACTTGAGGAAAATGCCTGGAGCAGAACATTGCACAGTATAGATTTATAAAGTTCCTGTGTGTAGCAATAAATACGCAGGATTTAAATTTAAAACTGATAAAGGATATACTTTGTTGCACATGCATAATTAACCGAGAGAGCTCATCACCACAAAAATATCGCTGAGGTCTTAAAGATTAGTAGAATTTTAAAAAGGATTAAACATTGATACGGATAATGAGAGCATTCACATTTGCATGGAATTAGATTCATTTCTTTAAAAAAAAAAAGTTACAAACTGTCTTATTTCAAGACAGAAACTAACAGGTGGCAATGTGGAATAGGAAGAAATTACTCCTTTCAGGAAAATTATTGCATAATTGTTCATTTCAGGTTCATTATGAGCATGTGGTTCTAGTTACTGACAGCAACAAGATGCTGGACTACACACAAGTATTACTAGATCAAGAATCGCAATTACCAGTCTCCTACTGAGTTATGTTAATGGCTGCACAGGTACTATGGTCGGAAAGGAAATATTTTGGCATTCAAATTTGTTCACGAGGAGATAAAGTTGACACATATACATAGAAATATTTTATAAGGAATTCCTGTTGCTTTTTTTTTTCCAGCAAGAAATGCTTCTGGAAAGATGTTTCAGGGAGTTTTTAATGAGTGGCATAGAAATAAAATTATTGGCATGAACAAGTTAATGACCAATTAAGTACAAAAACAAAACTAAATTACTTGCATTGGTACCTAATTTAAAACTGTGATTGTAATCCAGGTAATAGAGCTCTGCTGGAAGTGTTCTTAGCACTCCCTTAACAAAAAAGTCATTACTGACTGGCCTGCTGCTTCATATAATTGCTGTGATAAGCCACTGCAAATATAATTGGCTTTAGCTGAAAAATATTTCATCATAGAGCAAGAACAACAGTTGTACTTTGACTTACGTATTTATAGCACCTTAACAAAGATCATTAACACATTCAGTTTCCAGACACTTTTACTAAGTCAAAAGGTGCAGTGAAAAGATCTTAAAGGATCTTTAATAAACAATACACTTTTCCTTAAATTGTGTTTCTTTTGAACACTGAAATGACTTTAAAAAGCACATTTAGTCCATTAAAGCCAAAAGGGACTTCAGATTCATTTCTGTACTCTTTCGACAAGTTTTGCTATTATAATACAGTCTGAGAAGCCTGCTGGTGCTAAACAGATTCTGATTAATTCTGTATATTTCCTGTACTTTCATGCATGTTCAGTATCATGCTCTGTTCTCTTGCTTGTCTAGCTCAAACAAACAAGAATTTGAAGTAGTAATAGATAAATACATTAAAAATACTGAGTGGGAATATTCAATGGAAATCTATAAAAATAGGATTGTATTCCCTTGATTAAGACCCCCCAAGTCCCATTCTTTCGATGCTTGTTCTAATGAATAAGTTTATCAGTGGGAGCTTTCCTAGAAACATTGGTTTTTAATTGAGTATTAAGCACAGTCACGACAAGCTCATTTTAAAATTGTGTACACTGGAAAACTAATTATAAAGACCTGCAGTCAGCCAGTCATGAAATAAAACGTCAAATCATATAACACATGGCCTGTGTGTCCAATCAAACCTAATCAAAGCCATTAAAAAATATCAGTGCTGGCTATTCCAATGAGCAATTAAGTTAGACACTTTTGTACACCCCTATTCCTCTATTGGCATATGCAAACAGATACCGCATACGCTCCTTGCCATTGTGATGGAAAATCATGTAGTCTAGTTTGCATATTTGGATCTCAGAGATGCAAAATTGCAGTTAAACAATTAAATAAGTACAAGAGAAATAACTAAATAAGGCAACCAACCATATGTATTTTTCTAAGAAGGAGAGAAATCTTGAAAATGTATACTTTCCAATAACTGTCAGTCATTATATTTGCTTCCATTAACCTGGCTTTGGTTGTATTGTTCATAGAAACAAATCTACAGCATAAATTGAAGGAAGTAAAATTATAAATTACAATTTAGGAAAGAAACATGTACCATAATGTGTTTAGTCTGTTTGACACCTTCACTGCAAATCCTCATGGATTTTGAAAGGGGAATTGCTGCATTTTTTAAAATTTTCTTTTTTTTTTTAATTAAAAGTCAGATTCCTAACCATTTTTTTATCAACACTCTAAAATTATGTTGAAGCAAATATTAAGAAATCTTAGAAGTATTATTGTAGATTATAGTTGTCAATGTCAGCTAAGGCTTTTGGTAAAACTTTACAGAATTTTTTACTAGGAACTCATAAAATTCTTCATAATAACCTGAAAGGTACATCTAGACTAGTAATTCAACCCAGTCTTGCAAACCCTTTGGAGCATGCTGACCTTTGAGTATGAAAGAAGTTCTACTGACACTAATAGATTTTGGATCAAACCATAAAAAGAGCAACCATCCAAAGTAACACCTCTCATCACCAGAGAACTGCATCTGTTCACTTCCTATATCATTAGCACAAAAAGCCAACCATTCATAAAGGTTACAATGTCATTGTGAAGAAATTCAGGAGTCACTGATACTGCCTTATAATCAGTGTGCCTTTGGAAACATTACATCATCCACTGGGTTAAGAAGTGATCTGATCAGCTGCTGCATCCCATGTATAATAAGGTAGTACTACTTGATATTTATGTTCTTTTTTTTTTGGGGGGGGAAGGAGGACAAGGAAAGAACAGAAATTAAGGAATAAGTCAGATTATTATAAATCAAATGTATTGAAGTTGGACTCCTCCACTAAGCAGTCAAGATACAGTACAGGTAAACATGTCCTTTTCCCTTTGGAAAAAAATGTAGGAATTTTTATGTTAGAACACCTATGTTTAAAATGTCAGCTTTCTCTTACTATGGATATAATTTCCCTAGAAAAAAAATAACCTTTTCATAATGCAAACAATTGCTTTTCCACCACACTGTTGTATGGGATCTGGCTGGGATAGAGTCAACTTTTTTTCACAGCATCTCATCTGATGCTGTGTCTTGGGTTTGTGACTAAACCAGTGTTGATAACACGTTAATGTTTTGATTGTTGCTGGGTAAGGCTTTGCAAAATGTCAGGGTGTGTTGACTTGACCTCAGGTGCCCACGAAACTGCTCTATCACTCTCCCTCCATTTTAAACATAGGGGAGAAAAGCACAGCAAAAAGCCTGTGCATGGATTGAGACAAGGACAGAGGGGTCACATACTAGTTACCATCACAGGCAAAACACAGTTGACTTGGAGAAATTAATTTATTACCAATCAAATCAGAGTAGGGTAATGAAAAATAAAATCAAATCTTAAAACACCTTACCCCCACTCCTCCCTTCTTCCCGGCAGGAATAATACCAGGCACCAGTACAGATTAGGGGATGTACTGCTGGAAAGCAATCCCATGGAGAAAGACCTTGGAGTCCTAGTGGACAGTAAGTTGTCCATGGGACAGCAATGTGCCCTTGTGGCCAAGAGGGCCAATGGGATCCTGAGGTGCATTAAGAAAAGTGTGTCCAGAAAGTCTAGGGAAGTTCTTCTCCCCCTCTACTCTGCCCTGGTGAGACCACACTTGGAATACCATGTCCAGTTTTGGGCTCCCCAATTCAAGAGAGACACGGACCTAGTGTAGAGAGTCCAATGGAGAGCTACGAGGATGATCAAGGGACTGGAATGTCTCTCCTATGAAGAGAGACTGAGTGAACTGGGGCTGTTTAGCCTTGAAAGGAGATGGCTGAGAGGGGCTCTTAGTAATGTGTATAAATATCTGAAGGGTGGGTGTCAAGAGGAAGGAGACAATCTCTTTTCAGTGGTGCTCAGCAATAGAACAAGAAATAATGGGTTTAAGTTAGAACATAGGAATTTTCACCTCAACATGAGGAGAAACTTCTTTACTGTGAGGGTGATGGATCACTGGAACAAACTTCCTAGAGAGGCTGTGGAGTCTCCTTCTCTGGAGACTTTCAAAACGTGTTCCTGGACATGTTCCTGTGTGGCCTGCCCTTGGTGATGCTGCTCTGGCAGGGGGCTTGGACTAGATGATCTGTAGAGGTCCCTTCCAACCCCTAACATTCTATGATTCTATGATTCACTCCTGATTTTCTCTGCCTCCTCCCTCTTGAGTGACACAGCTGGTACATGCAACGGAAGTTGTGGTCAATTCATCATCCACTGTCTTTGCCATTCCTTCCTGTTCACACTCTTCCCCTGATCCAATGTGGGGTCCCACCCACAGGAGACAGTCCTCCATGAACTTCTTCAAAGTAAGTCCTTCCTATGGGCTGCAGTTCTTCATAAACTACTCCAGCAGGGATTGCTTCCACAGGCAGTAGTCCTTCAGGAACAGGCTGCTCCATGTAAGTCCCCCAATAAGTCACATATCCTGTCAGAAAATCTGCATTTGCATCAGCTTCTCTCCAAGTGCTGCACTTTCTGTCAGGAGTATGCCCTAGCATGGGCTCTCCATAGGCTGCAGCTTCCTTCAGGTACTACCCACTTGCTCCAGCATGAAATCCTTCACGGGCTTCAGGGTAGATATCTGTTCCATCTTTAACCTCCATGGACTGCAGGATGACAATCTGCATCACCACAGTCTTAACCATGGGTTGCAGGGGAGTTTCTGCTCTAGTGCCTGGAGCACCTCATCACCTTCTTCACTGATCTTGGTGTCTGCAGAGTTACTTCTCTCATATATTCTCACTTGTCTCTACAGGCTTCTATTAAGAAGGAGTTTGCCTCTTCTTTACCCTGAAGTGTTGTCACCACTGCCATTGATCGGTTCAGCTTTGGCCAGTGGTGGGTCTGTCTTTGAGCAGGCTGTAAGCTCCATCCAACATGGGAGGCAACTTCTGGTATTTCCATACCATAAAAATGTCATGTTTAGCAATAAAATCTGTGGAGAATGAAGGTGAGAGGTTTGTCTTCCATGGTGACTGTGGATCAGACACTGGCTGGGCATTAGTCTGCTTGTGGAAGGCAGTTAATGATTACCTCTGCATATCTTTTTTTCTCTTTTTTTTTTTGTTTTATTAAATTATATCTATCTTGACGCATGGGTTTTATTGCTCTTGCTCTTAATCTCTCTCTCATGCCATTGGGGAAAAGTGAGTAGGGAAGTAGTGAGCAACTGTGTGGGTGCTCAGCTGCTGGCCAGGATCAACTTATCAGAGCTATGTACTTGATAAAGTCATAGTTATTGTATAAAGTCTTGTTGCATAAAAACTTGCAGCCAGTTCTCCAGCATAAATGAACTGAAGTAGTCTGAAGTTATCACTGAGAACATGTTGCTTCTGACATCTCACTAGGCTGATACCTGATGAGTTACATGATGCCATCTACTAGACATGCAGAGCTGGAAGAGCACTGCCTGATATCATACTGCATGAGAATAGGAAAGATCTCATCCACCTGTGGTCTCAACTAGCAGAACCACCATGTTTGAGAAGTAGGTACTGCCGTTTTCTAAGATAACATTCAACAAATATGATGTGAGTAGATATTTCACTGTATTTATATGTCTATTTTAATTTAGAACCATGGAATTCATTTATTCCTTAACCTATTCACTTGACTTTTTATAACCTCTTCAGCATAATATTGTCACTCAAAAGGTAGTGGTACAGCTGGAGTTTTGATCACTGCTGTATGTTATGTATAAACAACATCAGAAAAAAACTTCACCAAAAATCACCTAATAGAGCCTATCCTTTACTGTATTGCGCAAGTTTTTAAAATAGATTGAACTATGATGCTTTTGCTAAGTAATCCTCCAAATATACAATTCCATCTAGAAATTTGCCTTCTCAGTTCATGCTTCATTTACGGACGCAATGTGTTCACTCACACAAATCTGTAGTCTCTGGAATTCTTTCATGGATATCAATTCTTTTGCCTAATGGTACTCACAGCCCACAGGAAGCTACTGCCCTTGTGAAATGTCTTAAGAAAAAAAAAGAAAATTTCTGTCTATGCAAAGTCTGTACAATGCAAGTGCTCTGTCACTTACTTCATACTGTTGCCCAGGTCCAGAGAAATTTAGGAACTCATTGACCTCAATTCTTTGTTACAGGGTTTCTCAGTCCCTAGAGCATTGTTTATTCTCTGCTTCATTAGAAATTAAAATAATTTAAGATTGCTCCTGACCTAGCTTTTTGAGAGTTTTATTGGGACAATGATGCATGAGAGAATTACAGCAGAATGGAATGAGGAACAGGGATTGTAGGATGAGAATAGGTCACTGGGAGGTGGATGCACTAGGAATTAGCGGATAATCCTCTGATACATCAGCTTGATACATTGAATAGTGCAGACTTGTTTCATATTGTTATTTTTGTTACCTTTCAAAAGGTGATTTTGGTTTTACTTGCTAAACTCATTTTGCTTGATTAATTAATTAATCAATTAGAAGTTTACTTATTAGGCACATCTTTAACAGATCTGAGATCAATGTAGGTTATCTACGTCACAATACATGAAAAAAATCACATTCTTTCAAGCTAAGGACTGTAGTGTTTATTTTCTGTGAAGAAAAGTAATGCACTGGTAAGTACATTTTGCAAAATTAAAATAAGTAGGAGAAGGTTCTTCGTCGCTCTGTATGCACGTGTGCTGGGAACATAGTTACCAAGAGGCTGATTACAGCTTCTGGTATTTAAAACTCTAAGTGTTCCTGCACTTGCATGAATTCAAACAATTTAGATATTCCTCTAAATTACGACTGTTGGCTGTGATTCCCCAGGGTATCACACTCTAGCTGGGAATTACCAAAACAAGTCTTGCTCCACGTGCAGCTTACAAACAACCTGATCATATCACACAATGGGAAACCATATGTATGCTATCCTAAAGAAAAAAGGAAAGCTATTAGGGGTGGGTCTTCTGTTACTCTGATGTGCTAGAGCAACCTTCTCTTTAGTAAAATTGCAATGGCTGACAATAGCAGAAAATCTGATCCCAAGAATTCAAAACCACTGAAAAGTTTCAATTTAACCAAAATAGACAACCATTTACATCATAACTATGTCATTTGTGCCTTAACTATACGATTTCAACATTTCAGGATAGATTTGTAGAATTATTTTTTTCTTCTTTTAGTATGGCACAATTCTTAAACCACTGTAAATATATGTTTAGTCTTTAACTTTTATTGCAACTGATTCTATCTGAAATCCTTCCGATATTTTCAAAGAATCTAGAGCAACCTGGCATAAAAATCCTCCTTTAAGTACCTACAAAATACAGGCTTCCTTCTCCATCCACTCTCCTTTCCATTCACAGGCTCAGTGATATTGAGCAACTTTGTCTTTCTCTTTCTTTTTCTACACTTTGAGAAAACCAATGTGTTATTTTCCCTGAATACAAACTGCTATCACAAAGCTTTTTGCAAAGATTGACAATGTTCTGCATATAGCTCCAGAACTGGAATTTCCACAATGGTTGCTTGAGGTATTTCCACTTCTTTTATTTTTTATCCTTGCATTCTCTAAGGGTCTTGCATTTTTTTTGGTATCCATTAATTCATAATGCCCCATTGTCCTTCTTGGCCACTACAGAGCACAGAATCTGTGGAATGCTCAACTTCTCATTTTTGAAGACAATAGAAGAGAAGCAATTTTATGCACATCCACACCTCCTGAATCAGTCTCTCATCACCAAAAAATCTGAGGCTCTGCCTCTTGCTGTGGATAGATTTAAATCCAATCCCATTGGATGGGCTTTTGGCAGAGTGTTTGTTTAGCTTCTTATTTCTGTTACTTTATTTCCCATCATAAAGTACCATGAGACATCCTGTATGAATAGCACTGTATAAATATTGCTGTTGTTTTTGAACAAGCTTTACACTCCATGGGTGCCAAGCCATGGTAACACATGGTACTTTCACAGTTCAGTAGCCAGAGTCACATTTTTGTAGGGGAGAGTTCTAAATGATGCATAGTTATCAGCTCCCTGAAAAGTGACTGGTTGCCAAAAAAAGCCCTCATATTAAAGAAACACATATGGTCATGAAATATTCTCTGGTTTTTAAACTTGTCTAGTGATGAAATACGATGATTTGATTTCATCAGTTTGAACTGTGTAAAAATTGTCTGCTTCTTTTTTTAAAGAATGGTGACTTCCTATGACATTGATAGCATATTGTTCTTTACTTACACTACTTTTGACACTTCAGATGAGACAAAGATCATATTAAATTATCCAAAGAAGGACAAGATTAAAGAATCATCTGTATCTCTTTCCTTCTGTATTGTTTTTCACAAAATAGTCGTGTATTCTTGTTCTACTGACACAATCCTTTCTACTAAACAAGATTTTGTATTCACTTTCATGTTCCACAGATTAGGCAACTCTTTCAACATGAGTAGACTGACTGATTACAATGCAACTGCAAGAACCTAAATCTCAGATTTTTAGTATCTTCTTATCTTTTAGAAAATATAAAATTATATCCCACCTCCTCTAAAAAACCAAAACTAACCAATCAAAATGGCCCGGTAAAATACTGAGCAGACATTCATTGGAAATGGATCTATCAAAACCAAAAAATGTTGTCCCTTTGACTATGCATGTCCATAATGTACAAATGTACATGGATGACCCCCAAAACATTGTAATTTAGTGGACAATTTTGACCTCTCCCACTACAGTCTTCTTGATGATGTTAAGTGTCTGAAAGGATAGTGGATAAATAATTACTTCTCCAGTCTTACAAAATCTTCCCACAGTAGAGCTGAACAACGTATAGAAACCTAATGTGTTTGCATCTCTGATGTTCTAGTAATCCCAGTTAAAAGAAAATTTCCATGGTTCAAAATCATATGGAACCATCTAGCTGGTGCTCTGAGCCATGTCTAGACTGATGATGACGTAGAGACAGCATTATATACAAGGAGCTTGCAAGGATAAGTGCTGCAACAGAGAATATGTTCTGATTGGTAACAGCAGCCTTTGCAATAGTATCATAATAGAGTCAACGGTTTGAACAGGAAAAGTACAATCACACAACAGACAGAATCTAAAATTTCTAGGTAGTACATATAGTTTACTTCTCTGTTAGTGTTATTTTTAATTGTTCTTAAAACAATAAATAAATAAGAAAAGTAGATGTAACAAGACAGTGGCTGTGAAGGATTGCATTTTTTATAGGTAAATTGAAAGCAATTGAGATAATAGATATCATCAATGAAAAGGGAAAATATTGAATTAATTGAATGAGTGATTTGTAATGGCTAGCTCTAATAACCTTCATAAAATCAAATGAGAAGCTGAACTGTTCCAAACGTGAGCAGTTGACTTTTAGAGAAATCTTCCCTTCAGGTATTTGGATCACCATGAATTTCAGATTCATAGGTTACTGCAGTAACTGAGGGTTTTTTCCCCCTGATTTTGGGGATACGCTGTATGGATTATTAGCCATCTGATTAATTCTCTATGCCTGGGACCTGATCCAATAATTTCAGCTTGTGTCAGGTACCACTATGAATGCTACAATAGCTGGTGTCATTTTACATCCTTTTTGCTATGACATAAATGATAGTGCAAAATGTTAACCATGCTAAGTGTAGGTGCAAAATCATTCTCTATACCTTCATATCTTCTAAAGGTGCCTCTTATAATTCTAAGTTATGGACATGAATATTGTCATACATATGTTCATCTTTCTATACTACTGAATTTTTTGAAAGAGCTATATGTTCCTATTAGAGGCACAGAATCATCAGAGTTGGAAAGGACTTTGAAGATCATTGAGTTCCAATCCCACTGCCATGGGCAGGGACACCTCCCACTAGACCAGGTTGCTCAGAGCCCCATCCAATCTGGCCTTAAAAACTTTCAGGGATGGGGCTTCCACCACCTCTCTGGGCAACCTGTTCCAGTGTCTCACCACCCTCATTGTGAAGAACTTCTTCCCAACGTTCAATCCCAATCTACCCTCCTCTAGTTTGAATCCATTCCCCCTAGTCCCTCCACTACCCCACATCCTAAAAAGTCCCTCACCAGCTTTCTCGTAGGCCCCCTTCAGATACTGGAAGGCCACAGTAAAGTCTCCTAGCAGCCTTCCCCAGACTGAATAACCACAACTTTCTTGTATGTGCATCAGCTTTTCTCTAAATCTTTAAGTAAAGCTCTATCAAACACACACTCAGAATCTATTCCAACCCTTTGCTAAACTTCAGCTTGATGGGATAGCCACTGGTACTACTTCTATCAGTCATCCCTGAAGACTGTTTGGTCAGTCAATTGGTAAAAAAATGTGGGATTTAAAAAGACACACAGGTAGCCTGCTTTTGTAGGAATATAGCCCTTTTATGATTAAATAATTTTGGTATCTAGTAATTAAAATACCAAAGAAAGTAATTTATTTTCACATGAAGTAGTTTTTTTTGAGCTGGAGAACAAAAAACTTCTATCTGAAAGATTTGAGATTAGCAGGCAGTAATTTATTTTTATATCCAGTAAATTGATTTGATAGTTTAGGGAAACTATTTTTGAACTGATGGGTGAGGATAGGAAACATTTGTACCTTTCATATAGAAGTCATAACTATATGCATCTCAACATCATGTTTACTGGTGTAATCCACAGATGCCTTTAACTCCAATTTAAACAACTATGTCCAAATAAAATTTCCTTTTCTTTCCTGCAAGAAAACAATTATCTTGAGGGTTGATCCTTCCTAATTTAAGATTGATTTCTGAGATAAAGTAGATAAATCACTCCCCAGATGTGCCTATTTCTTGTTATTAATTACAAAGGTGAGTGATTGCCTCAGACTTAGAAGTCTGACTCTCAGATACAGTAAGTCAGTTCAGTTGAATTCTACTCAAAGGAAAGAAATTCAAGATTTGTGATTCCAAAAACCTAATCCAACTTATTCTTGTGTGCCAAAATTAATATCACTCTTACCATATTCTTGTAGTGCTTCTACAAATTTATTAGGCTAGTACTGACACAGAGCAGGCTAAGAACATTTGAGTTTCCATTAGTGGGACACTGTTGGACACAAACACAGAATCCTACCTCTGTACATGATACTGCCATAGGAAATTCAGGCATTATTTCTCCCTATATTATTTATCTTTTCCTTCTTCATAATAGAGAGTTCATTTTAACTGTCTTTAGGGTAAAATTCTGAAACTCAGTTCATCTTTGCAGTGTTTGAAGAAAGATTGTAATCTGAAAATGAGAACTGTTTCCATTCTGATTTGTATGGTTTGTCTTTTGGGATTATAGAACTGTAACACACTTTGAAAAGTCTGTAATTCCACCATAATAAAGGGAATTTTTAATATTTGCATTTTAAGTTATGTCAAGGGCTCCCAGAGTAAAAGAGTGGATCTGAAATACAAGTAAATTAATTAAAGTTCCTTTAGGAAAATGATCCACTTTTCCCCAGAGTTATATTTTCATATTTTTAATACAAAACCACCCTGCAGTTTTAAAATAAGAAACTCCAACTTGATGGTAATTTAAAAAATAAAAATTATTTAATAACGTATTTTGAGCATATGTACTTTACCAGAAAAAAATGTTCAGTAACAAAATACATGACAAGATCTGTTGTGTTTTAACATGCAAAATCCTCAACTGGGACATATTTTCTCATCATTAAAAGAAAAATTAACAAGTCAGCAATTGGCACACTGAACTTCATTAGTGCATAGCTCACCAAGAACCTAACTCAATATCTTCTGTTCAGGAGTCAGTTAATGTAAATCAGTACTCACTTCTTATGAGGGTTTTAAGTGTAAGTATATGCATCCTTGCAATAACATTCACCTCTCTATTTGCATAGGTAAAGTTGGCTCCCAAGGCTGATTTCATCCCATTATGGAGCACAGATCTGTCTTTTGTAGAGGTAGAAAATGAAAATAACTGTATTGAAGAAACTCCCAGGAAACATTTGCTAGTGCAAAGAAGCACAAACTTGCAGAAGGGTAGAGATGCAGAGGGGAAGGGCAAGAAAGGAAGAAGATACCAAGAGGAAGAAAGAGAGAGAGTGAAAATGAAAGAGAGAAAAAGAGAGAGAGAAATACAATAAAAATATAAAGAAGGAGAGAAAGAAAGAAGAAACAAGAGAAAGAGAAAGGACAAAAGAC
>VWZK01014536.1:0-49144 GCA_013396935.1 Baryphthengus martii
TCATAAATTTATTTATTTATTTATAATTTTAAAGAAAACACGATACTTTTTCCCTTTCTCTTTCAATGTCTGAGTCTTTACGATATAAGGACTCTGCTAATATGGAAACTATGAAATCCTCTCTTCTAAGGTTTGATGTCATCAGGTCTCTTAACTTTTTGGTATTTTTATGTATTAACAATTTTGTTGAGATTTCATGACAATATTTTAAATTATTGTTTCAATAAACACGAGAGAATGAAAATGGAGGTGGAGTCGTTCAGACTTCCCTGCAAGAAGGCTAGTGAATCCAAAACACTAACTAAATGGAGAGAAACAGTAGCACTAGAATGATGAAAATTTGCATATTGCCAATTCCTCCTGCTTCTGCAACAGATCAAATTTCCACAGGAGATAACTGGGGTCAAAAGACAGCAACAGGATTTGTCATAACCTGAAACAAGATCTATAGAATATATTTCAGACTCCTTAAAACAAATTGAAAAATAGAATGAAGCTCAAATCGACTAAATAAAACCTTCTTAATTTCAAAATACTGTTGTTAAAAAAATAAAGCCTCTGTCCCCTACTATGATGAGTTTCAATTAACAGACTCCTAAAACCCAATATAGGACAAAAAAGGTTTTGAGGAAAATATATCTGTTTATTAAGAAACCAACAGGTTTTAACAATTTACAGAAAAGAAGCGATGGAAAAGAGCATACCTCCAGAGGATAGTGTTTCTTATAATGATGAGATTTCCTGTTTCGAAGTGTACCATCACTAGAAGTGCGTTCTACATTGCGACGTAAAGAATAGCCAGTTTCAGGCCCTTCCTCACTAGAAACTTCATCTGATAGATTTGTCACAGTCCTGTGAATACCCTAGTGCAAGAAATACCGTATTAGTAAGACAGACACTTGTACTTACTAGGACTTGTTCACAACTACTGAAATCACATTTCTTTCTACAACACTATTTTCTATACTCGGTTAAATCAGATATTAATGGATTTCCAATTCTCACAATTAAGTAGTACAGCAGGAAATATAAAATAGAATTATAGTAACGAAAAAAATATTTCTCAGGTGATGAAGGGCTAGTTCATATTATAATACAGAACAATTCTGACATTTATTTTAAATGTGATTTTGTCTAAAGTGAAACTACCAAGAAAGTGTTAGAGGCAATATATCCAAGAGATTTGAAAACAAAACAAAACAAAAAAACAAGACGAAACAAAAAATCCACCGAAATTCATAGCAAACATTATAGCATTGAATTATGAACACATATAGTACAAAGTTAACATTCACCTCTTCTTACAAAGATAAAGCGCTACAGATTGCAGATCATTAATTTATTCCACTTTCCATTTCCCTGATTCTAAACTGAAGTTAAGTAGCCCTCACAGTAACAGTAAAAAGGGCAGCACAGGATCATTTGTCTGTCTGTCAACAACTTTTTTGTATATTCTGATTTACTACGAGATCACCAAATAAGACCCTGTAAACTTCCCTTGGGAGTCTTCCTGTCATGAATGAAACACTAAAACAATGAAAAAAGTGAAGTTATACTCTATGAATCCAACAAAATCTTTTCATCTGCTGCATCTTGGACATCATTCTTACTTCCATGATGAACTCTGTTTTCTGAGATGCTTCAAGGTCAGGTCATTGCACTTTTTTAACAGTTGAAAAAGAGGGACAGGGAGAACAGTCTGGGGTGTCTTACCTACTGCCTTTGGCAGTGACACAGAAATGTGCTGATTGCCTTTGAAGGAAGAGATGGGAGGGAGGAGCCTATACTACCCTCTACCAACTTCTTTAATGTGGGTGGGTACTCACAAAGCTAAACACAGACAAAACCTCAACCATGTTATCAAAAAAACTTAAAACTCCTTAAAGTTTCTTTAACATGCTTGATTTGTTAAATTTCCTCAAGAATGTAAAATGCTTGGAATTGATAAAGACAACTGAACCTCAGTTGCTATGCCTGCTGAGAAAGCACCTCTTGCAGAGCAACAAAGTGAAGTTTTTGTCCTGAGATGAAGCTTCACCACCTTCATTCTGACTTAATCGTATCAATCTTTAAGCGATCGTTAAATAATTGGGCTATGAAATCCACAAACAATGCCTTTCTTTTACAAAAATGTGTACTTGTAGATTTCCAGTAGAATAACCTTTCCCTTTGATATTACCATGGAAAAAACCTTGCTATGATTGATCATCGATGGTCAATACCAGTGAGACAGCTGTAACAGCAGTCAGTATATGTTCAAATGCCAATGACAAAAGAGCTAGGAAAAACATTTTGGAAAAGCTATTCCATAGAACAGTAAGATGAAAAAAAGGTATCCAAGAGGTAATCAGAACCAGACAAATTAAAAGGTCTGCTTTCTTTCATGACCACTTGCTATGCTCCCACCTCATCCCTATTTCTCACTATACAGTCTCGCCTACTTTATTGAGAGGGAAATGGTGCCTTTCTCATCTTCTACAGAGATAAAAGACCAAATAAAAAAAAAAAAAAAAGAAAGGAGATAAAGGAAAAAGATGATTCACAGGAAAATGCAGAGAATTACCTCAAAGTTACTAATTGATAGTAATCCAAAATTTGTTCCATTTTAGCACAGAAGCAGGCCTCTGCCCAGAGTACCGAAGAGGCAGAAAAAGGTATAATGTGTTTAGCTGGTCTGGAAAAACCCGCAGATAAAAGACAACGCACAAATTTGTGCATTGAAAATACAGAATGGCTAAGAATGTTTAGATGTCAGTAAGGAATTTTCTACAAAAAAAAAAAAAAAAAAGAAAGAGTAGGAATATAAGGATGAAATAAGAAGATTTAACATCATTTTAGCCCTAAGACCCTAAGCCTGATTTTATTCTAAAAATATTTTTAAGGATAAAGTAAATAAGAAAGCATCAAGCATCATAAAAATCCTCCCATCATTTGACAAATGAATAATCCTGCCTTGAAAGCAGAAAAGCTTCCTTACTTTGTGATGACTGTGATTGTTGAAGGCATCTCTCACTGTTGCAGTGCTCCACCCTGACTCTTCTGGCTTAATCACTTCACAGCGACGTTCATGGGCCTGCACACATTCTTCACTGCTTTTACCTGTCTTTTTCCCTTCAAGGGACACGTAGCCATTATCAGTCTCAGTCGATTTATCTATTGAGCTTTTTGCTTTCTTAGATCTGCATTTGGAACAAATATATGTATTAAATTAATGATTCTCTCAATTTTGTCTCAGTCTAAATCCTGCTTATCCCTCTTAACCCATGTTTTAGTTTTACTACTAAGATGACCACAAGCTATTAACTTTGATGCAATACTTGTAACTATTTAATCATCTAAATAATGACCATTATCCTTTCCTAAAATTGTTACAAAAGAAACTGTCAGTGTCTGAAAGAAAATTCTATCATTAGCTACCAAAAGAAGAGAAAAAGAAACAAGTTTTAAAACTAAAACTTCACAGCAACTTTGGCAATAGAAGAACTGCAAGCCTCAAACGTAAACGAGAAAATTCTATCTTAAAAAAAAAGTATGCTAAATTTCTTTAAGCATTATTAATTGAAAGCAAGGCACACCATTTCCTGAAGCTGCAAACATGCTGTTTAGTACTCTGTACACAGATACTTTTTGTTGCTGTTGTTTTAAATACACTCCCCTTATTGGTGACTCTACTAAACTAAAGGCAATTTATCCATTTCCATAATATCCAGTAACACTCCTGGCAACATATTTCAATATACTTTACAAACACACTTGTTTTCAAATCACAAAATACTGAATTATGCTTCAGCGTTATTCTTAAGACTACTAATATTGAAGAACAGTTTTCTATAACATTTTCTAGACATCAAGGTTCTTATCTAGTTAATAGATGCACCAGCAAGAATACCTAATGCCAGAGAAAGGCTTTCTCAGAGGAAGCATTTAGATGATTACACTTCCAAATTAGAAAGTGCAGTCAAAGGAATAGAAAGGAATAGGTGTTTGCTACCTTATTGGTAGAGACTGCTCTAAGACTTCACTTAAGCTTTTGTATTCTCAAAGTAAACGACAAGGTAAAAAAAAAATTGTATCTTCTCTGTATAAGATTTTTAGTTCAATTTCCAGAACACTTGTGATGAAAAAAATAAGCAGTGTTATAAATTAAGTTTCCAGATTTTTTTATTTTTATTAAAAGTAGAACACTGGACATAGGTCATAAAACTGTCAAGAATTTGTTCAATCGATCTTGTGCTCCTATGAAGGAATGTGTGTTGCCTTTCTCTTTAAGGAGTGAGCTATTCTCTGAGAGCTTGGATTACACAGCAGAAGATTAAATTGCTCTTTAATAGGTACAGCAAACAAATCATGAGAACTGGGATAGTCACTTCACATTCCTCCCAAGATAAGGTATTCCACTTCTAAAGGGGAGACCTGAACACAAAAAACTTGCTAGGGAAAGCTGGATAAAATGGAAAAATCCAAAAAGGAACAATTCATCTGCTGGAAAGCAGATGAAATAATAAAGAGACAATGTTACTAAGGTGTTTCATCCTCCTTTCCCATTTTTAGCCTCATTCCACCTTCCCAGAAAAAAAAATAAATAGCAGTGTTTCTATTTTTTTAAAACCAAAGTAACTGCTGCTCCACTTCTCTTGTAGGAAGCTCTTGAGGGAAACTACAGAACTCACCTACCAATCAAAGATTCTTAGTCAACTTGATTTCTAAATGAGTACAAAACCTGCAGGAACACTTTCTGTCATTATAATACGTTTGCATGGAATAATTTTTATTATAAGCTTACAACGGTAAAGAGACAGCAAGATGCTTTACCATGTGTTTTGTGGTGGGGAAGCAGTTAGTAAGCCTCCTTTTTGCAGATTACCAATGTGTTAGTTCACAGTTTTACTTTTCTAGGTCATTAAGATCATCTCAAACATTATTAAGTCTTTGGACAAAAAGGTCAAAATATCAACAGTAAACTTTGTTTCTGTGCTGTTTCACAATGTCACTGTTTACCTAAGTTAATGAAGGTAAGACGACTGAAGGAAGAGAAAGTTTAGCTCATTACTTCACAGGAAAATTTGCTGTTTCACTTCTGGAATAAAGCAAGTACCAGCCTTTCAGTGGCAACTCATTGTAAAATATAAGTTTCAGTAAGTTCAGTAGTGAGCATTAAGGCAGTAGCACTAATAATACGTTATCTGCAATAAGCAGGATCTCAGAGAGACCATTTTTTTAATGCATTAAATATACTTCTGACACTTTTAAAATATCTTTTTTTAACAATGCAGAAGGGAATTCAGTTCTCACTACACCCATCCATCCATCCATCCAGTCAGAGACTTCCTCTACAAGGTACTAAGCTGTATTAATGGAGTAAGAGGACAACTCTTTCAAGCTTGATTTCAGAAGTTTTTACATATTTCACATGAAAACTTGAAATCTGCTAGGAATAAGCAGCCTCAAAGAGTTGAGCAAGAAGAGATAAAATAAAAAGGGAATGTATATATAATCTGTTCAGATAGAGGTTCACTACTTAAGCAATGTTTAAGTGCTAAAACTGCAAAATAAATACTAGTCTGATATCAACTAGCACTAATTTTGAAAAACAGGTAACTTGACTGAAGTCTTTCACTTGTTTCTAATATAGAACTAGCTATTTTTGGTAAGAATTCCTAAACTTAAGTGTATGCCTCAAGCAAGAAAAACACAACTTTGGGCTTAAATTTAGGCTTTCATGCACTATGCTGTGTTAAAAGGAAAAAAAAAAAACAAACAAACCACAAAATCAAAACCATAAACAATACCTCCCTAGCTCACAGAAATGTCATTTCCTAGAATTACTTTAAATACACATCATTAATCAACTTCTAGGATTTCATGTTAAAATCAAAAGTATTTAAGAGCAAGACAGGACAACACCATGAATAAATCCAAGGTCTTAAGAAGATTGAACATATGCAAAAGCTAAGTCAAGAATGACTTTCAGCCTTATTCATGCATTAGCTAAAGAGAATACTAAGATTGAAATCAAGTTTCTGGAACACTGTAGATTTTCACTGTTCAATTATTCTATTCCTATCTATTTTTATTGGCTTTAGTAAAAAAAAACCTCTCCTCCCCATTGATGCTGAAAAGCTTTTAAAGGAGTTGCAACTGTAAGATTTCCATAACTGGAGCAAGGACACACATTGAGAGTTAAATCCCCTATCAGTACTATATTAGGAATAAACAAGCTATTTGGATATTGCCTTTGTTCCAGTGAAATTAATAATCAGTATTTTCAAAATTGCCCTTGTTCTGGATGAACATTTAGAATTATATTTTATTAGCCAGACTGAGTTCTGCCATACAAAAGGGTATTTATTGAATACACGGTTCCAGATTACCAATGATCTGAGCATAGGCAAATGGTGCAGGTAGACAGCGTCTTACCCTAAATCAAAGAGTCTAATTTCTGAGGTTATTTTTGAAACCATGAGTTTTAAGACCTATATTTAAAATTCAAAAAAAATGATACTTCAAAGCTTAATATGTGAAAAACTGCTGTACATAAACACTAATGAGACATTCTAATGTGCTTATCTAAAGAGCTTCAAAATACGTCTTAAGAAACAGGACAGATGTCACTGTACAGCTTCTTCCTTACACTGAGATTTCACATAATTTTCTTCAGCAACATTACCAAGTAAAGTAGTCAATATTCTCCATGCCACACTCTTGCTTATTCATTCCCAGTACTACTCTGCCATCCCACTATGCTGACAAAACTGTTTGTATTACCAGAACAAAACAAAACAAAAAAGTTATTTTTCATCTAAACAGGTTCCTGATGTGGTTTGTATGGCTCCAGACATACAAACAACTGTGCCTCTGCAATTGTAGAGATAACAGAGGACTATGGGCTACTTACATCAATCTCAGCCACTCTGTGCTCTTCATTCTTTGAAGATACTGTACATACCAGTCATCACTAAGGCTTAACATCTATCTATCTATATATATATATACACACTGCCTCTCATTAAACAGTTTAAACAAGTCCTTAGAGCAAGTCTCACACAGCCCTTCTCAACTGAAAACGCTCTCATTCCAATATGAGAGAAGATAAGGGAAAAAAATGAATATCCTAACACTCTTCTTATTGCAGATCAGTATCTTCAATAAAGGGAAAACATTTAAAAGTTTACAAGATTATACTCCAAACATACTAGAAAGCAATGCATACAGACCCAAAGAACAGCGGTTTGTCAAAGCTGGCTTAAGCTACACAGGAAAAAAGTCAAATGAACTCTCATCTTGCAATATTTTTAAACATTTTTAAAACTTCTCCCGAGTTTCAACTAGATATTCCCAGAATGTAATATAAGATAAACTTTACCAGTGGTTAAGAGCGCATATCACAAGTATGACAGACATGTTAGTGTTGCCATATTTAAGATGCAGCATGCACCACAACAAAACATCAATGTAATAACTTGCAGTATCCCTTTTCTCAACTTTATACTACTTTATGAGCGTATTTTCTCTTGTTAATAAAATGCCGATATAGCACACTCACAGTGTTGCGTGTGTATCGTATCTTGAACACAGACTGCTACAGAATGTTTATTTTAAAAACTTTTTAATTACCAAGAGCACTGCATTAGCAGATCGATCATTTGCAAAACAGCTCTGGAATGTAGTAGGGTTAGATGTTTCTTCCGATCATTAGCAAATGTATCTTCAATGTTTATTTATAAAGCAATGGCTGTGCCTATCTGAATCCCGAAGGCTTCTCCTTCAGAAAAGGAGTGTAATTTAATGACAGTGCTAGAGTTCAATATGCATTCTCTCATGAGGAATAAGCAGCTAATGTAATAAAGTAAAATTAAAGAGTCGAATTTTCTGATTGGATTCAAATTGAGAAAGTGAGTTGGTTAGATTCTGTCAGCCCACACAGGGCACTCCTACATCAAAACATAATTTAACTAAAAGTGAATTCAGTATCTTTTCAAAATTATCGCATCAGCATTTGCAAAACACAAGAAACAACACATTAGTACATGTTCAAATACTGAGATGAGTTTACCATTAAGAACAAAAACTAGATCAACAAAAGCTTAATCATTACATCAATGTTTACTTATTTAGAAAAGGGATAGTGCATCTCTTAACACATAGGTAGCCTTGAATAAATACAAACCCTGATAAAAAGTAAGCAGCATGCCAGATATCTCTGAAGACAGCGCCAATACTGCAAGAGGTGCTTGTACCGTAGCTCTGCACTGTTCCCTCCTGTGTGTTATCTGTGGTACTAGAGCCATCTCCTTCCCTATGTACTTCCAAATGTGCTGCTTTCCTTAATTTCCTTCAGCAGAAGAGATTAAAATTGGAAGGTAGCTTTATAAGTGCAATCTACTAGTTCTATAATGTGTTCAGCAGTTTAAGCATGCAAAACCAAGCAAGATTTCAAAATATTTTGCTAAAGCTTTATCACGTCAATTTAATAAACTCTATTTAATAAAACTAAGCATAACATTTATTATTGTAACACTTAAAATACATTTCATCTCATCACCAGAGGCTTAGACCTGCAGAATTCACTACTGCAGGTTTTCCCATCTTATTGGGAGAATTCACTGAAGCAGATCATACTCTGTGAGGTACCAGAAGACTTAATTTCTGTTTCCAGCAGCATCTCCTTTAATGTACATCTCCCATAAAGATCACTAGCCAGTATTGCACAGAGTTCTAAAACTGAACTTGTCGTAATAAAAGTACTTTCATTTTATTGCTATTCAGATACAAATTGTTTTGAGGCAAAATGTTAGATTCAATGCATTAAAATTCAAATGAAACTATGAATAAATTAGTCAATGCGTAAGAGTTAAAGAGCATCAATCGAGCACCCAATTTAAAGATTCAGATCAAAACAGAGCACCAATTTCTTATTTCTTGCAAAGCAGACTGTAAACCCCTACATTTTTTCATGCATGTTCTTTAGAATAACAATCCTAAATGATAAGTACTTTAACATAGACTATACCTTCTTCTTTTACCCCCTGTGCTGGGGGGTGGCTTAGGAGTTCGTGTTGAAACAATCTGACAATGCACAGTTCCAAGGAGCAACATGAGCCATATTGGCCCGATTACTTCAGTCAGAGGTATACTATGTGGACTTTGGGCTGTATAGAATAACACTACAGCAGCAACTGGAAAAGAAGGCAAATGAAGTTGAGTTCAACATCTGAAATGTCTGAAATGGCAACTTGTTATTATGGCTTTTGTTAAAAAGAGAAACTGTGAGACATAGTCCTTTACCTGCATTTTAAACCAACCGGCGCAGCTCTTGAGAGGAAGGCATTATATTTGCAATGAAATAGGCAGTAATAAAGAGTTAAAGAGTTGCCTACTGTCTTATTATGCAGCTCTTCTTTTACACTTGTGATATTATAGCTATTGCCCAAAAAAAGGCAACAGAATGAAGTAGGGAGGAAGGGGTGGGAAGGCATTTGGAAAGCTAAATCTGTCATGGGACAACTTTAAATTAAGGTGAAACTTCTGTAGGAGACAAGAACAAAAAGCAAATATCATCCTTGAAGCAGCCCAAATAAATTCAATTCTGTATCATCTATAATGACACAGCACAATCCAACAACTTAGGTGAGCATAGGACTTGACAAACCAGGAGCAGGTTGTCCAGGCAGGCTGAAGTCTCTCCATCCTTGGAGACACTCAAATCCTGACTGGACACAGCCTTGTGCAACCTGTTCTAGCTGGCTTTGCTTAGAGCAGTGGTTCTGACTAGACAATCTCCAGAGGTCCCTGCCAACCTCAAGTAGCCTGTGATTCTGTGAAACCGTACATCAATTTCAACACTGCAAGAACCAACAGACCTGAGACTAGAAACTTTATATTCTCTAACAGAATACATGTTAAACTCCATATTCCAGTCGAAGGACAAAGTTGCCCATGTGGATAGACAGACGTGCGTAAGTGCAGCCCTGTATACATTTTACATACACTTGTGTATACATTTTCTAGTAAAGAGGAAAGATCACAGACAAACCATGTAAACTATAAGGTAATCCAGCTGAAGTGATCAGGACTCCAACTAGCGCTTCTGGTTGCAAAAGAGACAGTTTCCAATTCCATAGTTAACTGTTTGGTTTGTAAGCCTATAATCAGCTCTTCTTGCTCCTGGACCCAGAGCACTGGGGTAGCCACTTCTACAACTCAGAAGTGCCTTTACAGGCTTCAAGTCAATCTAAATACATCCAACAGGCATGCAGCAGACAGGAGAGAGAATCCCTCTCTCATCTCTGCTTATGGCATGTTCTTGTTGTTCTGCCTCTATGGCTTGAAGTGCTGTGTTCTGCAACTCACCTGAGAGAAATTATCAAGAAAAAAAACCCCAGTAACTCCAAGAAACAATTCAAAGGAACTGAATAATGGAAAAATTGTCTGTGCCTAACTTCTGCACATCCCATCAGAACTTGGTTTTGTTCTTGTACCACCAAGACGTGAAAGCCCCATAACTTAGACCTACTCCTAGCACAAGAAATAAATGGTACAATTTCACTAGATCTTTAGTAAAATTAATTGAAAAAAATACAGCTACAAACTGATTTTTGTACCACATTCAAACATCTAAAACATACCACATGAAGCCACACAACAGATACCTGGATGTGATGTTTTCCACCACAGAGATTAGATGTGTTTTTCGTTAAGTAATATTTAGCAAGGTAACCATTAGAAACAAAATGAACATACAAACCAATGTAATTATTTTGGATTGTGGTAATCTGTAAAATGTACAGATATTACCTCTTTATAAAGAATTTTGTCTTGCATTTCTCACCCATACAATTAGCTTCCTAAGGTATAGTGTAAATAAGTGGCCAGTTTGGACTCCCACCATGTAATTTGGACAAACATGTACTTCCGAGAACACAGAGTTCCACAGATCCATGTGAAATGATTTACAAGAGTAGGTCTCTACAAAATAATCCCAAACTTCACTACAGGATTTTTTCTGCTACTTAAACATTTAGCAAAGCAGAGTGATCTAGAAGGAATCAGTTTCTTCCAGAAGATGCAAATCTGGAGATTGAAGATTCCCACTGTGAAGTTTCACACAGATTTAAGAAAATGTTACCAATGTTACCAATCTTCTGATCTTTTCAGTAGGATGGGAGGGAAATTCAAGAACTTCTTCCTGCATTGTGTGTTAATATATTGTAGTTCAGATTATCCTAGAATTATTTCTACCAACAGCTAGGTCTTGGAACAGAATTTCTCACACCACTTTTAATTATTTCTTTAGTCATTTATACTATTTGGACTTGGTTTATTTTGTGAAATAGACACAAAATTATATCACATACAGTTGTATCAAAGAAAGCAACTGTACATTTCAAAGACAAACAAGCATTTATTTTTATAGCATCTAAAGCTTTGAAATATTTGTATTACCAAGTTTAAAAATGCATACATACATATATATCATTATATTATTAGTAAAGTTTCTTGTTCCATACCCAAGAAATACACAATAGAGATACACACTATAATTTCACACTTCATTTCCCTGTTAGAATATAGAAAAATTTTTGAAATTAAAATGAGGTCTGTAAACATTTAGTTTACAGAGTCAGAAGAAAAAGGTTTTACTTCTACTTTAATTCATTTGTTTATTCCATGACCTTCAACGAAAAACATTTCTCTGCAGTTCTCTTATCACGCTTCTTGCTAATCGTACTTTATACTAAAGTAAACTAATGCAAATAAAATCTGCAGTTTAAATCTACCACCAAGGAAAGAATTCTTTTCTGTAGACTTACACAAATGCTAGAGGGTATCCTGTTAAAGCCAATCAAGTTCAAAGCAATAGTTCGAAGCAATGCAGTTCATAAATCTGTAGAAAGTACTTCATAATTAAATAAAATAATTTAACTAAACATACATAAAAAAATAAAGTTGGACCATTTTACAGCGGTGCCAGTGAAAATCTGTCATGCTGACAGAAAGTCTGAGCTACAACACAAAATTCAGATTCAGGGCAGAAGTATGGCCACTGGAATTTGAAGTGTTTTGCTCAGAAGAGATCCTTGACATTTTGGTGCTGCCTTACCGATTTTGTACAAAATTAATAACTGAGCATAACTTCTGAATAAAATATAAGCAAAACTTATACAGAAGTGCTAGAAGGATATGCTTGAGGGGCGTTGTTTTAAATAGTTTCCAATAAATAATTTTGCAAACTTAATTTCACTTACACATACATCATAATTCTTTCGATTTATTTTAAAAATCATCAAAAACTCTGCAGCTAATTCAGCACAATTTAAATGGTGTTTCACATAGTTTTATTATAGTGTAATACAGAACACTATTAATTCTTTTCTACTGTTTGTTAATTGACAGCCTCAGAAATACCAGAAACATTTTGTCATATTAAAGACCATATGAACTAGGGAAATAATACATGATAACTTTAGTAAAACACAGATCCCAAGAAATCTGAGGGGAAAAAAAGTTAATTGCAAGATGGCTATGTAATTAATGCCCTAACTAATGTGTCTTGTTTGCACTCAGAATCTGCATTGCTTTACTATTTGCTGCTTTTAGAGTCTTATGAAGGCTCCACAAATTAAGTGTGGGTATATTTTTAAAATAAATTTAAGAGTAGGAACATAAAAATAATACTATAATGGTGTTTCTCAGAATAAGCCACTTATGAACATGGTAACAAATCAACTATAACTTCCATATTTTTCTACTTACATTACTAACACTATGGTATCACCTACCATACTGTACACAAACGCTAAGATGCCCAACAATACTTCTTAAGCACCTATCTAGGAAATTCAGATAAGGAGATGTTTTGTTAGGAGATCACATGATCATTTCTCAATATTTCAAGTTTGGGGCACTGACACTGTGAAATCAATTTTATAGTTGCTAATATAATCACAGAAGTGTCACTGTCATCTTTTTTTTTAAACTCCATTTCTTATTCTAAATACAATTTCCAATTTCCAGTGATTCACAACTGCAAGGACAGATGGCAAAGTTAAAGAAGTAATATTGTATTTTAATTGGATTTCAGTGGAAAGCTTGTCAGTCATTTGGCTTCTCAGGACACTTAAATTGCTCCCAACTTTCACTAACTTTCTGTTCCATTTCTGTTACACATGCTTCCAGTATACTTCTCTTTTGGTGACTTTGAAACTGCTAGATACTGACTCACTACATTGCATTCTTTCTTTTCTAATTTTCCTCTTGTATATTACGTATAATTAAGAGAAACAAAAAGTTATGATTACTAGAACTCAAGACTGCACATCCCAAAATCTGTGGATTGCCTCCTCTTTGCTAAGAGTTGCCCAAAAGTCCTTCTATAATCTAGGAAGTATAAAATTAAGATGTACAGTCTCCTCAATTGCAATGGAAAAAGTTAGCAGAAGCACATAGGACAATAAGCCTCCCATCCAGAAGCACGGCTGAGATACGATTGAAGTGTAAGCTAGATGCTCACTGTCTCTGATGTGACAAAATAACGTATGAAAGGACAACTGGAAACTGGTGAAACAAGTCATCCTACTTGGCTGCACAAGCTGCCCACACTTTGGTAGCTTTGGACTTGCTCGCTTCTTAACAAAAACTCTTGATCTGCCCAAGTACCAGAAAGACCAAAAGCCCAAGACAAAATACACTGCCTCAGCTAAAGACTTCTTTGATATTGCTCAGTCAGGAACTAACTTAGACAATTCTGGAAACCTAAATTATATACAGAAATTACAAATTAACACGTGTGCTAAATGCTGAAGAAAGTCTGTAAGAAAATCCTTCACATTTTTAATATATCCCTTTTATATCTGTAAAAGAAACGTTAAGCAAAAGACAACATGCTAGAGGCTGTGTCACTCCCAGTATCATCTACAAGTATCGGAATGGATCTTAAAAGCATAAAGCGAATCAAGTAACATACAGCAGCTTCCATATGGTTAAAATAAGGCATTTAGTTGAAGCTGATCCTGTAATCCAACTCTACCTTGAAGAAGGTAAAGAACAAGCAGCCAGAAAAAGATGACCCTCGATGTCACTTGTAGCCACCACCTGTAGAAGAACGGAAAGAAAACAACTCTCACGATTCCTTTGCGGGTCAGAGATGTCCAAGGACTTTCAGGTTTTGCTTTAGCAAAAGCAGATCCTTTAAAAATAAAGAAAAGGAATATTGACATATTTCATCGTTATGGTTCATAACTTCAGTTGTTCAACAGCAGAGCAGTTAAGATAGTGATTTAAAGGAGCAATTACTAAGCATAATTATTTGCATGAATCTCATATTTCCACCGTTTCACTGTCTCCTCAATCCAAAATTTATGTAAATTATTCACGTCCTCATCACGGCCATTATCAAAACATCTAAAAATACCCAGATTTTGGAATGTATGAACAACAACATTGCCATTTCTTACTATGTCAAAATTATTCTAAAATAAATTACTAAAAATTAATCTTTTTCGCTAAGGTATCAGAAACTTGATATGAAGCAACAGGAAGCCACATGAAAAGTCCATGTGCCCTTTCCCGATCAGCAAAGGGATCTAAAACATCAGCATCAGTCAATGTCTCCAGCCCTGTCGTTCAGGAAAGCTGAATGAGGTTGAGAAGAATAGAGGAATATCTGTCCAACGGAGGACTAGCCCCAGGAGCAGAGAAGCCATCCAAAGAATAATTTCTTTGTCTCTCCTTCTACATCATTTTTCACCTCACTTATTCAAATGGCCTCTCTCTCTCATATTCCTCCATTTCTTTTTCTTCCTGCAAATTCCCACTTCTCTGGCAGCTAGGAAACTGTGTAACATTTGCTTAATGGGGGTGTGACTTAAATTAATGCCAAGGCTACTGCTTGGAAAGGGCAACTATGGCAACTCCTGCGCCATCTCCACCTCGTCGGTGACTTGTGACCTTGTCAGCCGGTCACAAGTAGTATTCCCCAGGGCTTGGTACCGAGGCCTGTTCTCTTTAATATGCTTACAAATGATCTGGATGAGGGGATCAAGGGCACCCTCAGTAAGTTTGCAGGTGACACCAAGTTAGGCGAACGCATTGATCTGCTTGAAGGTAGGGAGGCTCTACAGAGAGATCTGGACAGGCTGAATCAATGAGTCAAGGCATGACGAGGCATGCAACTAGGCCAAAAGCCGGGTCCTGCGCTTG
Source organism: Baryphthengus martii (assembly GCA_013396935.1). Lineage (NCBI taxonomy): Eukaryota > Metazoa > Chordata > Aves > Coraciiformes > Momotidae > Baryphthengus > Baryphthengus martii. The sequence goes on from VWZK01014536.1 coordinate 15,199, forward strand.
GGTCACAACAATACCATGCAATGCTACAGGCTTGGTGAAGGGTGGCTGGAAAGCTGCCAGGCTCAAAAGGACTTGAAGTTGTTGGTCAACAGCTGGCTGAATATAAGTCGGCAGTGTGCCTGGGTGGCCAAGAAGGCCAACAGCATCCCGGCTTGGCTCAGAAATGGCGTGGCCAGCAGGACTAGAAGTGATTGTCCCACTACACTCAACACTGGTGAGGCTGCACCTTGTTTAGTTTTGGGCGCTGCAGCATAACAATAACATTGAGGTGCTGGACCAGGTCTAGAGAAATGCATTGAAGCTGGTGAAGGGTCTTGAGAATAAGTCTTATGAGGAGTGGCTGGGGGAGTTGGGCTTGTTTAGTCTGAAGAAAAGGAGGCTGAGGGGAGACCTTATAACACTTTACAACTACCAGTTACTTGGAAGAATAGACCAATCCTTATCTTGCTAAAACCTCCTTTCAGGTAGTTGTAAAGTGTTATAAGGTCTATTCTTCCAAGTAACAAGTGATAGGACAAGAGGAAATGGCCACAAGTTGTGCCAGGGGAGGTTGAGGTTGGATAGCAGAAAAAATTTCTTGACCAATAGGGTTGTTAAGCACTGGAACAGGCTGCCCAGGGAAGTGGTAGAGTCACCATCCCCAGAGATATTTAAAAGATGTGTAGATCTTAGTGACATGGTTTAGTGGTGGACTTGTCAGTGCTGGGTTAACAGTTGACCTTGATGATTGTGAAGGTCTCTTCCAACCAAAATGATTCTATGATTCTATTGTTTACAAGCAGAACTGGTATTAATGAGCTCTCGGCGAGTCTGCTTTAGCAGTGAGGTTGGACTAGATGATCTCAGAGGTCCTTCCCCACCCCTACTACTGTGTTATTCTGCACTGGCACAGGTAACACATGGCCCGTACTGGAGCTATCTTCAATGCCAACAACTTAGACATCCATGCAAAGCAATTATTTAAGTGCTATTCATGTATATCACTATACTGAAGTGGTCTACTGCTGTTCCTTAATTCCTACAAATATTTATTTTTCTGTTCTGTTTTTTAAAGTTCAAACATTATTTGACTTTGTTTCTTTCTCTCCCATTCACATTTTACGTTATATTGTTAGGGGACATGATAAAAGTTTATCTGCACACCTGCAGAGGAGCTCAAAGAGACAATGGCAGGAGAGGGAGCCCAAATAATAACCTGCTGGAGTTCTTCAAGACTCACATCTGGAGCCATCAGCCCATCAAAAGGCCCATCTCCACAAGTCCAGAGCCGGACAGAAGCACAAAGGGCAGGTGGGAATCCAAATCAAGAAAGGAACACCTTGACAAAGCCCAGTCACCATGAGCCATTTGGAGCAACTCTCCAGATCACCTTTCAGATAAAAGTGGGTTACTGCCCTGGGGTATGTGACTCATTATGCAACACAGAGGAAAGGAGCTGAGATTGCACAGGACTTACTGTGAGATGTTTAAGGAAGAAACTGAAGCAGAGGAGAAAGGAGGGATTTAGGTGATTTGGGGAGGAACAAGTGTGAGGAAATTGAGGGATAAGGTGATAAGAAGGCCTGGCCACACGTAAACAGCTACTGCCCAGCACGGTGTTTGTCCGACCGTGCCCTGCGCCTAATCAGCGCAGTCTGACCTCTGTCAGTAAACTCCTTTAACCCTCTCGGCAGCGAGGAGCGGCGTGTTCTGTGAGCTGATTGACAGCACCCGGAGTCAGATGTCAGAACATGAGTCGGGGGCTGGGGGTGGATCACAGGGCCAGCAACCTGAGCAAGACCAGGTGTGCAAGCCAGCATGTGAGTGCGAGCAAAGATCAAGCCAGGCTAACTGGCAAAAGGGTAAAGTGACCCGGGAGCAGGGGGGTGAGCAGGTGTCTGAAAGCCAGCTCGGGGTGTGAGGGTGCTTGTGTGTCGCTAAGGGAGAGAGCACAGCGGGGGGCTTCGCTTAATCTGAGACTGAATTCAAACAGCACTACCTGGAATGGATTCAAGAGACTGTGAGGGATACTGGGCCCATGGACAAAAAAAAAAAGCTAACTAACATTCTCCCTAGCCTTCACAAGGCATGAGGGAAATCAAATAAACATAATTTAAAGCTAAATAATGACTTTTTGAAAAGTCTTATGTCATCTAACCTTCTCTTGCTGTTTTGTTACTTAAAAACATGCACTAAATACTCAAGACTTAGACAGTTTTGGCTCTCCAGAAATCACAGAATCACAGAATGTTAGGGATTGGAAGGGACCTCAAAGGATCATCAAGTCCAATCCCAATGTCAATGTAACATTTCCTCTAGATGTCAGAAGATTTGGATTAAGCCTGAATGCATGGTAATAGGAGTTTTCTGAACTAGTAACTCCAAAACTTTGATCCACAACAATCTATTTTTATTTTCAAAATCTAAATCTATACAATAAAATTTAAATCAAGATTTTAAGCCTTAATTTTAATCTAGAGGCTATATTTTAACAATATTTCCCATCTTTCTTCTCTAGAGAGGCGTTACATAGTGTTGGCTGGTTGGCTGGATTTTTGTAATAATTACTGACATACTCTTGTTACAAGACACAGGATGGCAGTTATTTTTATACTGAGAAATTCAGCTCTTTCCAGCTCAGGACCTACCTCTTACAAGATCAACATCTATGAGGTCTGGTTTCACATGTCCTGTTTTCTTTGGTTTGTTTCTCAAACCCTGCAATAGGCAAACGCTATCAAAATACATTCATGCAGATGACAGACATTACATAACAAAAAATATCGATGCGGTCAGTAATTGTATTTAACTAGACTACTATTGAAAATTCAGACAAATATGTCAACTTCATAGATTTAAAGTACTTTAAAATAAACATTCCAAGAAACAAGGCACAATAAATGTCTTTCTACACGCTTTACAATCTGAGCAAAACCCAATCAATTACTGACCCATCAAGTAATTTTCCAAACATACTTAAGCACTGAGTACTCATCTCCCGTGGTTTGGGATTATGCAGAAAACATATGCACACGCTTGCAAGAATTAGTAATACATTTATTTTAGATTTTCAGAAGTTTTGCAACAAATCACTTTCCTGAATCTCTTTTCTCCTTAAATGTTAATTAATTAAACTTCACAAAATGCTTACACTGCAACTCCTTAATACCAAACCTAGATAGCAAACCATGTTGTAATGCAAGAGCCACTAATCAGCAAGTTCCACTGTCAGAAATCCAAATTCTGGAAGTTTTTTTTCTTAACAGTGAATATAGATTAGCCTATTAAAAAGAAAATAAAACAAAAACCAAAAAACACCACACAATAGGAAAGCAGTAGGAAAAAAAGCAAGTTAATTTTGTCTTTTAGAAACAGCAAGTCTCAGAGACAGTTGTGAGTTCATTCTGAACTCTTTACATTAGGTCACATTAGCCAATAATGATTCCACAAAGTACAACTCATACAGAGAAAAACATAACATTTCAAAAAATATTTCAGATACCAATGGAAGTGGTTTACCCGTTTCCATTCAAAAAGCAGTTAAATTCACTGGTGAACTGTAGATTTCCACCACTGTCATATTTCATCCAGGTGTAAAGACATTTATTACTTAAATGTAAACATTAAATTCAGATCAAAGCATAAAAATTATTATCCATGATAGAAAGTTCAGTGCAATCTGGTAAGGTTAATCTTCATAAGGACAATATCAAGCAAATTGTTCAAATAGGTAGAGTGTAGCTCAAAGTATTTCTCACATCTAAATTCAGCTGGATTTATTTCTCATGTTGAATGAATTTATTTTTATTTTAAATCAAACTGTCCACAATGAACTAGATATAATCATAATCTGATGTGTATATTAGAAAAATGAGAGTTTACTTAAAAAAAAAAATAATAATACATAGAACTGAAACATGGATAGGACAAAATGTGCTTTGGGGATGACAAATACAGGAAACCAGATGTGTTATAGACTTAAGCACTGCAAAAAGCTTAATGTGCAAGATTTTTACAGAACAGTAATTTACTGCAGTAATTTTATGTGGAATGAGAAAATGAACCCATAATTAGACCTGGAAATCATTATAATACTAGAACCGGCTACAGAGTCTTGTGAAATCTTGAAAAAGTGAGCCACTGTATTTCATCAAAATATCTAAAACGTAGAAATAAAATGCTGAATAATTTTCAAATGTACTACTGCCTATTGGCCACATGATTTTTCTTTAAAGTCTAACTAAATAGGAGAAATACTTCCCTGGAAAAACCTTCACAATCTGAAGAACAACTTACCACTGTGGCTAAAATTAGGCTTTCATTTTCAAGAAAGAATTCTGGGAAAAATAAGTCAACAGTATGACTTGATACATCTTTCATAGGAAAAGAAGTAGTGACACTCTTTAAAAATTTCGTTGGTCAAACCTTAAACACTTTCAGTGTCTATGGATTACATAGAATTGGTTCTACTTTTTGCCACATGCAATGAAAGAATTCCATTTATTAGGATGCAATTTCTCCACTCTCTTAATGCATCAGAAGTATCTATAATATACGTGGAAAACAGCAGTATTTCAAAGCAATGTTAATTAAAAAATAATTCATCAATTTTCATACTGTTTAAGCCCATCTGGTTAGTTTAAATATTTTTTGTTTGGCACCAAACGCATTTCAGCTAGATAACGGCAAAAATAAAGTTTCATTAAAAACGCTTTAAAATGGTTGCTATTATTTTAAAAATTCTTGTAAGTTTTAAAATTTATCGTAACAGATTCTATTTCGTTCTAACTAAAGTATAATATAGTATCAGAAACAGATTTTCTACTAAAACCAGTCATTTTTTAGATTTTTTTTAAAGCTCATTTATAAACAGTACTGCAGTAGCTTTGAGATTAACGTGCTAACGTGCAAGACTTGACTTTAGTTTCAGTGCTACTGTTACTACACTAAAGAACAACAAACTTGTATAGACTCATCACTAAAGTGTTAATTTTTGGACTCCTGAGCCAAACGAGATGCATTTTGAGTAAGTGCAAGGCATTATTTGCAACAAATTATTTGAATAATGTCCTATTCTACAGCAGTTACACGAACTTCTGTTATAACGGCGAGGGGTTTTCATGGTGGTGGGAAGGACCCTGAAACCAAGCGACACCCTGGGGCCTCAGTTTGTAATTAGTCATACTGACTGTCGAGACCTTTTCTGGAAGCACAAACGGCCCCACAAGACACAGCTCTCCGGCTAAAAATACCTTCAGCTCCGATTTAAAAGTTAATTCGTAGATTTTTACAGAGACCTCAGGGAACTCTGCAGTTAAAAGTCAGTCATGGTTTCCACGTAGTGCAAACCAGTACCCCAGCACATTCCGCTGAGCTGTGTAAGTACTGGGGAGGGGAAAAACCGCCCACAGGGAAACTGAAGCGATGCACATTTTGCTACCGTTAAGAATTAGCAATGCCTTGAAACTCATGCAGTAATAGCATACTTCTTGCATGCGGTATTTGAAGAAAAAAAAAAAAAAGATTAATTGCAAGAAAATGTTAATTAACTTTAAGATCATGGAGTATGACACAATATACAATCCATAAATCTATTACACAGAGGATTGATTTCTTTTTCTCCAAAACGATTTTGCAATGTGGCAGACATTGATGGCACTGTTAGTTAAACCAAAATGCAACGAATGCTGTTAAACTGCTTGTTCGGGTAAACAAAGCCTGAAGTACTTACCAGTCTAATAAACTGTACAAAACAATGACAGCATCATAAAGGAGGAAAAGTAAACTGCAGGTATAAGGTAACTAACTGAAAGTAAAGAGAGCTCAGATAACTGACGTTAGAATTCATCACCAGAAAAGGGAAAGACATACTAAAACAACTAAGCCCTAGCTTAAGGTAACTAAAAAGAAAAAAAGAAAATACGTACTGAGATACAGGAAGAAGCAGCACACTAAATGCTGCAGAGTTATTAATTATGTAAACTAAATAGAGCATGGTATGCCAGTTACATTTGGTTACATTCCAGAAGTCTAGTTTTACTTTACCGGTATTAAACAGCACCAAATACACAGTAAATTACATCAGCAATTCACAACCAGACAGCACTACCGATCATTGTCCAAAAAAATTAAAAAATAAAGTTGAAATTCTGTAATATTATTACCTTTATTTCTCTTTGCTCTACTGATTTTTCCCATATTTGTTGATCATATGCCCCAATCTAAAAAGAACATACACACAGAAAAAAAAAAAAAAAAATCTAAATTAGATTTTTAAAGACATTGATCAAACAAAATCAATCAATCTTCAACAAGACAAGTATGAAGACAGCAGGTTATGTCACTGGGGACACTTCTTTACAAAGAAATCTTTGCCTTCTCCATTCCATCCTGGCTGGACTGGATGTGGCTAATCTGTAAATGAATTGTGATAGAGGGGAGAGGTGAGCGAGCAGATAACCTCAGCCTCAGCGCGTGACTCGGGCAAGCTGAAGGACAGGGAAGACCACGCTCCCTCCCACCTCAGGCTGAGATTCCAGCCTCCGTACTGACAGAGAGCAGACCTACCGCAGCAACGCTGACACAGTCTTTCCATTAACTTCAGAGAAAATATCATGCATATCTAGTTGAACTCATACCTTCAATTAATTCATTATTTTTCTAATCATCCCCTCTATATTTCCTGTCCCATTTCACTCAGTTTTACAGCTACATTGTCTTTGGCCTTATCTCTTAAGATTGCACAGTGACAAAATATACGGTCAGGCTCATAATCAACAAGATTACAGGCCAGGAAAAACTGAAAGAATATCAGGAAAAGGCACTTTTCCCTCTAAAGCACTGATGAAATAATGTTCCAAGTAGACCTACTCCTATATTTGTTCACTCTCATTAAGCTGTTAGTCTATTTATTCATTAAAGTCTTCTAAAGATCTTAGCTTTGTCTAAATGTGAACAAAAATTGTAGTTAAAAAATTGGAACAAAAAGGAGTTGTTTTCTCTAGGCTCTAAGCTCACCACGTCATTGTAGAGAATGTGTATTTCTAAGAGGTGAATCATACGAAGACTAAAGGTTGATCCTGCAAGCACTTCTCAAAATCCTAGCACTCAGACCAGTTTTGATGAGTTCTGTCATTTTAAATAACCACGAATATAGGTAGCTATAGTTAATTTGTGTAATCACCGTGCGCTTGTATAAACAAGAAAAGCACTCTGTGTCAGGTATTTTGAAGAAGGGCAACCTCAAAATTGAGGAAATTCACATGTAAGATCAAGTGACAAGAACAAGTCAGTAAAGATCATCAGACTGCTTTGAACTCTGCACAAACTGTATTTCTAGATAATATTCAGTAACAATCTCTTTTACTATGACAACTTTAAAACCTTTCCATCCCAGCCCTTCTCCCTAGCCACATACACACACACATGCACCCGCACGCTACTGGATATCTGGAGTTTGATTCACATCACAAACTCTGAGCAGTTAAGGGCAAGATCACTTTTTAGGTCACGAGGGAGACAGACACACTTCCTGAGATTCAAAGTCCCTTTTCTGACTGTGCAGAGCTGATACAAGCAGCTTAGTCCAGATACCTGACAGAGAGGCAAGAGGAATCCCTGTCATTTGAGCAAACCTGCTTAAATTCAGTCTTAGAGCAGCAGGATGACTTCTCACTGCAGTTCACAAATTGCAGCAGATGTAAAAGGCCCGAGCAGAACTGCACACACTTTTAACCAGCAATCATCATTCTGATTTGTCTTTTACCATTTCAGCCTTCAGTATTCAATTACAAGATGTTATTAAAAAATTCTTGATTAAAAAAAAGGGATCATTTAGCCAAGGACCAAACATAAATGCAAAGAGATATCCAGTGAAGCCAACAAGCAAACATACCAATAAACTTAAATTCTAGAGGCATCTTCTGTGGCTCTAAACCCAACTCATCAGTGGGGGGAAAAAAAAAGAAAAAAAAAGAAAATCTGTATTTATAGCAGTAAAGTCCAAAGCATATCTAAAATTGAAAGTGAGAACAGTGAACTGAATTACTGAATTACCCATTTGCAAATTTAAATAATATTTCTCATTGATAAGAGTGAAGCACCTAAACAGTTTCTGTAGTTTGCTACCTTAAAACTTTGAGGAAAAAAATTAAAATCTACTGGCTTTTTGGTATTAATAATAACTTTGCACCACTCATTTGGAGAAAAAAAAAATACAGACTGTGAAAAATAATTAGAGAGTCAGGCCCTGTACTGGACAGAATTAAGCACTTACTACAATTAATTAAACCAAAGGAAGTTTAGGAGCTAACTCCATGAGGGTAACAGCCAGCAATTAAAAAGTCAGTATCTTGAATAACCTCTCCACCCAGACATTTATATCTAATTGTTCTGACTTTTTCTCTAAATACATTTTAAAAGATATTTTAGACCTTCTGTTTTTCATAACATTTACTGAGAAGAGCCTCGAGTGAGGTTTTCGTGCTTCATAATGTTGTGTCTTCCCTTCCTCACTTCCAAAAAAGATTTCTTTCTTCAAAGACAGAAAAGGGGATGCAAGCTCGTCTCCCTCTCGATTATGCAAGAAACAAATGCGGAAGGAAGCCTTTGTGCCAATAAAGCTGTAAAGCAAACTCTGTATTCCTAATTCCAGCCATAGCTGAAGCTGGTGTAGAGTTGAAAGAGTCTTTTAAAGAGCGTTCTCCTTTTAGACAAATAACAGCCCATTTGTTAAAGGAATTCTGGGAAACACAGAACCCAGAAGACATCTGTGGCAAGTAAATTGACTGATTTAAAACTTGATTTAGTTATATTTTCCTACAAAAATTTTTTCTCCTTCAAGGCTAGGTAGAGCAGCTTCCATCTCCACAAAAATACAAGAAGTAGGGATTTTGCCATTCAGATTTTTCTTTCAACATCATCCCACAAAGCAACTCCCCCATTAGGAAGCAAATTGAGAGACCCAAAATAACTTTACGGGAGATGGTCTTGACAACTGTTGGATCTGGTCAGTCACCTCTGATCAACTTTCATTATGAAAATCTGAGCACAGGGCTATTAAGTAAAGGCACACTGTTGCAAACTGAAGAGTTAAAGGGGTAATTACAGACAGTAGGTATCACTACAGTCTCTCACCATTTTTTAATTATTTTTTTTTAATCTACCTAATTTTATGTTTTAAGAAAGTTTTAGAAGCACTTGTAGAGGGCAGGTATACATGCTCAGCACAGCAAATTTACACCTGATACCACATTTCCCTTCTTTCCATCTGCATAAGCACCCCTCTATTACTCTTCCAAGTGTATCAGAAGGAAACACAGGAAAACAAAGACATCATTGTAAAGGAGCGCACTGGCGCACTTCATTTCCCACATTCAACAAAAATAAGTAGAACTAGTGTCACTGAAACAAAGCAAGTAAAAATATAGGCATTCATTTTTTTTTTCTTCTCTATCTTATGTCAAGAAGATACATTTACAGTTTGTGAAACGTCTTGAAGAATTCATTGAAAAGCATTTTTCATTGTCAATAAGCTAAATTATAGCATGTAACGATTACCAGAGATGTGAGATACCTGTATGAATTAAATTCAAGAATGAATTCCTGAATGAGTTCAAGAGTGTAAGCTAATACTAGCAAACCTTCCCAGTTTTAAATTATTGAGAGCACCAGACAATTCCATCTTCAAAGAGTTTTGATTTACAAGTATTTGCATCTAAATTATGTTTCATGTTAAATCTATACATTAAGTTGCCAGATGTTTGCACACAGGCTCTAGCTCCTGGCTATTCATGCAATTCTTTAAAATTGTACATACCTGCAGGACACTAAAAAGAAGCCTACCGTCTAGCAACGCCAAAGAAATTAAGCTCTAAAGGCAAATAAAATGAAGGACTAACCTTCTAGAGATAAGATCGCTCATGCTTCCAAGCCAGAGAATTTAAATATACACAAAACTTGATGAGAGCAAGCCTTCCCTCAATATGCAACTGTCCCCAGGGCTCCTCTGCAGGTGTTCAAGTCTCCTGTGCCTGCAACTGTTGGGCCAACATGAAGCTGCCAAACAACTCCAATATCTATATACTCCTGAATCCACCAACTCCACCTGAAGTCTCATCCATTGTAGTTGCACATTCTGCAGTATCCCTCAAAGAAAATTTAAAGCACAAAATACAAGGGTCCAAAATTCGTCCAGTTTTTAAGTATACAAGTAATGCTTTTCAAAACTGTTCAAGACTAAGTGCAGGACTATTTCATAGCTTGTCATTGATATTTTCAATTCATCAGTTTAGTCTACAACTGACAATAGACTTTTTTCTTAGCAAACTGTGCAACACAATATCCCAATTATAAACTGATTTATCACAGACATTTTTCTAATTTAATTTATAAAATACCTAAATAAAGAGGATCTGAAATCTGTATTCTATAGCATTTATTTATTTATTAAGATTTGGCAGGATATAAATTAATAACAAAGTTTCCCTTCATCTTTTTTAAATTACTTGTTAATTCAGGTTGGATAACAAGCCTATTTCATAATTTTAAAATGTAACTTTCGACACCAAGCATCAGCAACAACACAACCTGATTGTAGGAAACATGTCAGTAATGTTACAAATACAAAATATTGTGGTATAACTTACTCATAGCAGAACTAGATAAACTAGCGGGTGTCATTTAATACACATTTGATTTAAATCGTGCATCCCAGGCTTCCTCAATGCCAAGATTCTATCCCACATATCCAAACAAGTTACCTCTAAAATTTTCAGATTTCAGGACACCTCGCCTCAACAAACACCGAGTAAAGATCATGAAAGGAATTCAGTTCCTTTACATATCTGCAGAATTAACAACTATTCTTCAAGCAGCTATTAAATATTTCAGCATATAAGGGATTACATGCAAAGAATGAAACTCTGCAAGTCTTCTTTCACAATTGAAAAGTGGGAGGTTGGCATCCTAAATTAACTTAGCATAATAAATTTTCAAATACGTTTTAGAGAAAAAAAAAGTTTCTTTACGAATAATTGTCAAAAAAAAAAATATTAACTCACATGTGACTTGTCATAGGATATTAAGCTATACAATCACACATTTGACAAAACCAAACTCACCAGATAAATCTGGCTCTTTACTGAAAAATTAAATAAATCTGAGATGTTTAAGTGCAGACTCCTCATAACATTTTCCTGTTTTAATATGTGCACCTCTTGAAATTACCTAAAATAATTGCACTTATTCCTGCCCAATTAAATACCTCAGAAAGCACTTGGTGGCATTTCTTTATATATCTAAAATTTGTTTGGCACCGGTATGGTTTGGTTTTACAATATTAACAGCAATTAGCCTAACTAAAAAGTTAAACTATTGAAAACAGAGCTAATTTTTAATTCAAATAAAGGCCAGTGGGAAAGGTTTCTGCACTGCGTAGTATTGTGCGTAGTGTTTCTCATAACAAGCCCTATATGCGCAGCAAGATTGAATTTGAGCTTTGTGAATGACACTGATATTCACTTTAATCTAATGTAGTGATGGTATCGACCTGTAGCCGAATACTCACAAGGCCTTCTGATTCTAATGGAATTGATCAATATTTCAGGAGACATTTATAATTTATGACCAAGCAGACTAGCAAAGATTATAATCCTAAGAATACATAGTATTTCCTGTTGGATCTTAAAACTTTAATGTTTATCAATAATGAAACCTGCATGCTAAGCTTTGCTCTTTAAAACCTTGAAAGACTTTTACAAGAGACATCACAATAGCATTACAAATCCAAAAGATACAAGATACAGAGCTTGGTAAATAAAAAACAAAGTTGCTTCCTTGAACTGTCTACCAAGGTAATTAAGAGTTTAATGTTAAAATATTAACATAATATAAACTAAGAGTTTAGTGTTAAAATATTAGCTGATACGATTTATTAATTTTACAGTTCAACATTCTTGAAAAAGGTATGATTTTGTGTATCTATTTTAATATTAAGATATCAATATATAAATAATTTCTATACATGTAATATTTTAAGCTATCTTTTAAAATGTTTCATATTTAGTCTAAGTACGCAGTTTCAGATATTAGACATAGCATTTCTCATTTTCTCAAAACTTGGAACAGGATTATTAAAAATTATTTTAAACCCCATTTTATTTCTTACATGAACTGATCCCCCTGCAGCAAAAGCAATAATCTAGTAGTTCAGCAGCCTAATTATTTCTGTTGGAGTAGATTTCTACTGTTAGAACGACTTTTTTTTTTCAGAATGTTTTTCACTTTCAAGGGTGGTGGAGTTTTTTCAGTATTGTTTATGGTGGATATGTAGCCTAGACAAGATAAGCTAAGACAAACTTAGCAAATAAACCACAGCTAGAAAACACTATATAATAGTTTCACACTGTGTTCTAATGGCTAAGAGTTTAGTAACTTCTAATTAAACAGAGATGGACAGTGAAGAGATTAAAGCTGTATAGCTTAAGGTGCAGTGCTTTGGATTTATGACTGCTGAACTGTTACTTCTGGTTTCTAAAAGATTCTGAGATTCCCCTCCCTTCTCCCTGTTCAGTCCCAGAGGGAGAGTTACAACCAACTATTTAGAGTAAAATTCAGCAATTCAAAACTTTAAGAGTTATATATTGTTAACTGTTTGAACAGTGGATGTTGTCTACCTCGACTTCAGCAAGACCTTTCACACTGTCTCCCATAATATCTTCATAGGCAAGCTCAGGAAGTGTGGGTTAGTCGAGCAGACAGTGAGGTGGGTTGAGAACTGGCTGAGCAACAGAGCTCAGAGGGTTGTGATCAGTGGTGCAGAGCCTAGTCGGAGGCCTGTTGGTGGTGGTGTTCCCCAGGGGTCAGCACTGGGACCAGTCCTGTTCAAACATATTCATCAATGAACTGGATGGAGGGTACCTTCAGCAAGTTTGGTGATGATAAAAAACTGGGAGAAGTGACTGACTCACCAGAAGGCTGTGCTGGCATTCAGCGAGACTGGGACAAGCTGGAGAGTTGGACAGAGAGAAACCTCACGAAATTCAACAAGAGCAAGTGGAGTCCTACCCCTGGGGAGGAATAGTTCCATTCACCAGTACAGGTTAGGGATTGAGCTGTTGGAAAGCAGCTCCGCATAGAAGGACCTGAGGGCACATCTGGAGTATTGTGTCCAGTTCTGGGCTCCCCAGTTCAAGAAAGACAGGGAACTACTGGAGAGACTGCAATGGTGGGCAATGAAGATGATTAAGGGACTGGAACATCTGTCTTACGAGAAAAGGCTGAGAGACCTGGGTCTGTTTAGTCTGAGAGGGGCCCTTACCAATGCTATTAATATCTAAAAGGTGAATGTCGAGAGGATGGGACCATCTCTTTTCAGTGGTGCCCAGTGACAGGACAAGGGGCAACTGGCACAGACTGTAAAACAGGACGTTCAACTTAAACACGAGCAAAAACTTCTTTACTTTGATGATGACAGAGCACTGGAACAGGCTGCCCAGAGAGGTTGTGGAGTCTCCTTCTCTGGAGACTTTCAAAATCTGGACACATTCAACCTGCTCTAGGTGAACCTGCTTTAGCCAGGGAGCTGGACTAGGTGATCCCCAGAGGTCCCTTCCAACCCCTACCATTGTGTGATTCTGTGATCTGCTTAAATTCTGGCAATAACTGCAACAGCACTGGCCTTACAGCCATTTCACTGGAAAATAATGTTACCAAAGCTTACCTCAAAGATACCATCCCTTTTACAGTATAATAATACATAATTAAATATTTATCAACTATGTATTAATAGTTTTTCTGTATCATTCTTCACGGATTAATTCTTGGCAACATCAGTCAGCCCTACTTATTGCCCTGAGTAATGGTTTACCAGCTTTAGCATATCTACTGAAAACATCAAACGTACTTTTTCATTGCACAGTTAAACATAATGGAAAAATATATACAGAAGAATAGTTAGAAATGGTTTGCAGGTTAAGTTAAATAAGAGTATGGGAACACCCAGCACCTACTCTAAGCCATTTGCTAGTGACATGAATGGACACCAGGGGTAACTTCAGGTGCTGTTTCTTTGGCTTATGCGAACTATAGAGCAAAACCTAAAAAGAAGCACAGACTGAATGAGATTCCATCTTTGCCATTAATCGCAATCAAGCAAAATCCTTTATGTTGGTCCAGTTACAGCAGGTTGATCAAGGACTTATCCAGTAGAGAATCAAACGTCTCTGAAGATCAAGCATTTCAAGCCTCTGTGTGTCTCAACACTTGGTAAACCTCACATTAGGCATTTTTACCCTTATAACTAATCCAAATTTGCCATATTTCAACTTGTGTTTATTGGCTCTCGTGCAATCTCTGTGCAACTCTGAAGAGCCTGGCTCCGTCCTCCCCACGGCCCCCAAAGTAGTAGTTGCAACAGCGGTAAACTCTCCCCTTTGTCCTCTCCTCTTAAGATTGAGCAGACCAAGATCTCTCAGACTCTTGGTGCATCACATGCTTCAGTCCCATAACAATCTTGGCGGCCCTCACTGAGTGTGCCAAAAATACCAATGCCTTTCTTGGAGCAGACAGCCCAGAGCTGGACACAGCAACGTAGATGCTGTCTGACATGAGCCGAACAGAGGGCAATAATCCCTTCCGTTGACCTACTGGCGACACTATTGCTAACACAGCCCAGCTACTCTCCAAATGCTAAGGATTTAAGAACTTTGCAACATGTTCTGGGGTGGAGGGTTTTTTTTGTTGATTTGGTTTTGACTTTTTTTATGATTATGTACTTGCACAAAACAAAGCAGCCTCAAGATATAACTGGGAAATGAAAACCACTCTGACAGTCTCATTATTCAACATAATTCCCTAAGGACCACTGAAAATCCAGAAGTTTTACCAGCATTGCAACTAGGATTTTAGAACAGGACTGCACTTACATCCCTGACCATTTCTGCTTCCCATAGCACCCTCTCCTTGTGCCAGTACACTCTTCTGACTGGATGAAAGATGATCAGATCACTCAGGAAAAGAAAACTTTAAGTTATAGTTTCACAAGGCATAACAAAACAATTCAAGAATCATCACTGCAGACAGGGATTTCAGCTCGTTGCTCGCCCCACCCCCAATGAGATAGGTTCAGGTTCAGCTACTTATCGAGTTGCAGTCTTAGTTACAACTGGATTAGTCCCCTAACCAAATCTGTAAGTGAGTGCCATGAAAGTCTGTGGGAAGGCAAAGCAGGCATGGGAGCCAACAGCCAGGCAAAATGCAAGTCTGCTTCGTTCAGCTTCAGCACCAGTTTCGAGTCATCTTTTGCACAATATTCAGAAACTTCATTTTTGTCTTACCGAAACAGGGTGCCGAAGGCAATTCCCACTATTTGGTCAGATGACAACTTGAGTACCCAAACCCAGCACTATGTGGAAGGAAGCTCTTCTAAATAGACTTTTTTTTTTTTTTCTTTTTCCTCAGTGCTTTCAAAAATAGTCAGCTCCAACACTTGTAAAGTCTGGGCACTTGAAGGCGAATCTTTTTGAGCTGATGCAGTTTCAGCATCCAAAGTTTTAGGTAATATAGCCATAAAGCCCAAACATTTGGGAAAAACTGGCTTTGGTGCCAGGGTCACCAATGCATCACATGAACTCAGTTCTAAGAAGGAAATCAGGTGGTTTCAGGGAATTATGTAATTTTTCATTTATTTCCTCCTTTATTAACTTGGCAAGTATAATCTTGGACTGATGAGCTGTAAACCACTGAATATCACAGATCTTAAAGCAATGCAATTAGAACTCTAATTTTGCACTTCAAAGCCACGATAGAGAAAACATCTAATTTGTTTTATTGTGCCCTTTAACAGCCATACCCAAGGGACCCCCGGAACAGTGGAAAGCGGCATTGGCAAAGTTAACTGCTATGCAATCAGGTGCAGGAATCGGGATCAATTCATTAAGTTCCATTCTGCCTTCCTCTGCAACAATTCCTAAGAGAAGGAACAATAAAATTCTCTCCTGCAGTATTACCAAATTTGTGTAAAGTTTCCCATTTTAGCAGCAAGACTTCTGTGAGGATGGAAAATCAGAAAGTTGTTATAAATTTATATAAAGTCCCCAAATCAGAAGCTAGACCAGAAACTGCACATCTACTATTATCTGTAAAACTTGAAAGTATTATAAAAATTATATTTTTATAATATATAAAACCATTATAATGGTTTTCTCAAAAAAATTAATCNATATTATAAAAAAATAATGCAAAAAGTTTAAGAGTACAAGCAAAATTTTAGATTATTACAAATTTTACTATTTTTAACATCAGTAACTGTTACTGAGGCAATACTTCCAGCATGCATAAAGTATCAGTATGCTGTGCCATCGGGTACTGAAATTGTTGAAAATAATTGTGAGTGGTGTCAAATCTTTTCAGAGGAAATATTATAATGGTTTTCTCAAAAAAATTAATCAATTACAGATCCGAAGCAAATTCAGTATTCTGGTAAATACACATAATCCTAACAAAGTGCATATATGTGAATATTAGCTTGGTAGCTGCCTATTTCCAAGCAATGATCCATTCCAGAAAGGAATGGAGAAACCTCTGCCACACCTTTATTGCAAGAACCAGTGCAGCAGAAAGCGTTGAAAACAAGCTAGACAAACCCTGTCTGACACAAATATCTCAGCAGTGCACTCCTCAGTGCATCCAGGAACACAACAGAGGTTTAATTAATTTTGCTTTCTACAGAGCCAACCTGTATCTGGCAGGATCTATCTGTTCAGATTTTGTGCCTTGCAAAAGTGCTCATACCAGCTACCACGGAAAACAGCAAAGCTATGCCTATGCAATCTAAGATCTCAAATAACAAGCTGGTACAATATGCTATCTGAAATCTTACAGTCCAACTTAAAATAACTAATAATTGATTATTGTATTTTTACAAGACAGTAATCAAGAGCTTCGATGCACTAAAAGCAAAGTAAATCTACCGCAATAACAAACAACAAGTTTACATAATAAAAGGTTTGACCTTTAAAACAATTAAGCACATTACTAAATCAACCCCTCGTGAGGAGCTCATTTTCAGACAATAGTATGAGTCATATGAATAAACTTGCTGCTTGGAAAACTGGCCTAAAGTAGGGTTGGAAAAGCTCAATTGCTTAACTCTTTCCATCAAAGAAATAAAAAAATGCCTTCCTTTTGAGAAACCAACAGACCATTGAAACTCAGTAGAGAGATATGAAATAAAATCAAGGATGTGGGTGAAAGAGCCTAGACGCTCCCAGGAAAGGATCACACATTGCACTACAAAGTTTAAAACCCTTTGGGGTTATCAGACTGATTCAGGAGAACCTTCAATAAACGGGGCCTAAGAAATAATGATCTAATTATCATGAACATTTGCATGAGATGAAACATTTCTACAGAGCAGCCATTTGTCCCAAAATAAGACTCCACTTCCTCATACTGAAAAAAGCAAAGCCTGCTCACTTAGCAGACCCCAGTCCACATGTGGATTGCAATAAAATTTTGTTCAAACCACGAAAAATATTGAGATCCAGTTTATGCAAGATCTTATCCCTCTTGAAGACAGCCCAGTATTTTTTGAAGTAACAGGAGTCACCCCATCACAACTCCTTGCCAGAAAGGCAACATGTAATTCTGGCTGAGCAGTCCTCTGTAAAAGCCTTCAAAGACTTGCAGCAGAAATAACGTTGCTGCTATGAAAGAAATAAATGGAAATGTGTGAAACCGCTGGAAGAAACGACAGAACAAGTATTAAAAGGATGACCTGTACTGACAACAAGTAACCCTGTTTGAAGCAGTGTCCTGGGAACAGTAAAATTGTGGAATGGATTGTTTATATCAAGACCAGAAGGCCTGCCCTCTGCAAGATCACAACACAGTGACTCATCAGCAGAAGATCCTGCCTTCCTAACATCAGGAGGATGAAAAGCTGGTACCATATCACATATGGTATTCCTTTTCTTACATGACTGACAGGAAAACAGACGTGTATTATCACCACTGATGAAAAAACCTCAGAGACATGATGAGGATCTGATAGACAGCATCTCTTGTATTGGACAAAAGAGGTCCTGGCCTAACCAAATACACACACATCTTTGTGCTGCTAAGTACGATCAGTGCGACAGTGCAGGGAATGAAATGTATGAGAGAATGAGTGGAAGCAGAAAAGAATCAGCACTCAAGTCTTGTACAAGTCATCCTCCAAATCTTTAAAAAAAATGGAATTGGACCTGCAATCAAGAAATCGTTCAAAACTACAATGTAATTCCACTGACACTTTTACAAAAATATTTTTTTTAAAGCTTGAAGAGGAGAGAGAGTACACAGTACATAAACAAACAAACAAAAAAATCATCATTAAATGTTGAATTATTTTCAATTTCTAATATATAATTGAATGGTATAAATTAAGTCAGTAAAATTATTTTTCTCCTTTTCCAAATGTACTTTTAATGCACAGCTGTAAAGACCTCAAAAAAAGCATATCAGTATTGTCTTGCTTCTAGAAATTAACTGTTGTTTAGCTAGAAGTTAACCAGAATTTCTGGTTTGAAGACCATTGCCATGATTCTCCTAAGGACAAGATGTATTCTCTCAAGAATACAGCCACAGGCCCAAGGGAAACAGTAACTCATAGAAATTTACTAAATCATGAAAAGCCAAGAAAAAAAACAAACAAACAATCATCGCATCACATTTATGTCTTAGTAAAGAAGCACATCTCAAAATTTAGCACATTTTTCAGCTTTTTAAAAGCAATTTAACTGAATAATCCAACTGGTATATTAATGTCAAGAGAATATAACGATTTGAAATTGTCAAAATAATAAATTAGAAAGAGACATCCACATTTCTATCTGAAAACATCAATCAAAAGATACAGTATGAGGTGATATTGGAACTACCTATCTCTGAATCAGATCTTTTTCTTCTCCCTCCCCATATATTTTTTCTAATTAAGTCCTAAAAAGCCCTAGGCTCTCTCTTTTGGGTACAGATTACACACTCGTTACTGACAGAAAGTACGCTTCAATTTTTCCTTTCTAGTTGAATATAAGGATTTATTTATGTGCTATTGAAACAACATTCTCCTGTACACTAATTAACATTCTACTGAAAAACAGAATTTTCTTTTTTTTTTTTTTTTTTCCATAGCACAAGTAGCCAAGAGAGCAAGGAGTTTTCGATATAGACAAAACCCTATTCCATTTCATTAGCTATAGTCACTAAATATTTATTTACTTTTGGAACAAAAGTTTCAAGCTAACCATTCTCATACAATGCTAACCGCTGCTATTTTATATTTATTATACTTTACACATAAGACACAATAAGCCAACCTTTTTTTTTTAAAAAAAAAAAAAAAAATCTACCATAAAAACAAGTAGAAAGCTTACCTTCTTCTGGTACCAAACTATAGCATCAGTTACTTTGGACGCCATTTATTCCATTGATTTCACACAGTCATTTTAGGCTGTTAACAGAAAAAGACAGAACTTTACTTCCAGCTTCCCTAGGAAGGCCAGCATAGGGAATGTAGAGACACTCCCATTATCTGCAAAGTGCAGAACAGCTATATTGACTTTACACCTGGCCTCATCACTGTTTTACTAAGAGCTGGGGGGGTCTGCTCTAAGTAAACAAAAAACTACAAATCTGCTGCTATGGGATATCAGAAGCCTGAGTTTTGCCCATGGTCCCCAGTAAGACACAGGTGTAGCAAAGATGACCTGTCATTGTCTCATGAGAACCTCAAGAAAGTTATATTACGTGCAAGTTGTTGGGCTTTTTTTTCTGGTAAATTAAGCAACCTATAATTATTACCACAGCGCAGTATTCTGAAGTCCAGGAATAACTGCATTATAAAACGCAAGAAAATGTCATACAGATTATTAGACATTTTGAAGAAGACAAACTCCACACTAGAACTCCACTCCACTAATTATAAAAGGAATATACTCATGAGTATAGTAGACCAAAACTACACCAACAAGAGAAAAAACAAGGAAAAGTGGCAGTTTTGTTGGTTTGGGGTTTTTTTCCACATTGAAACTAATGACAGCAACATCAAAGATTAACTAACACTATTTGCTACCATTAAATGAAAAACAAAAAAACCTTCCAGCCTACACAACACACTCCTACCTTGAAAATTAATTTTAAAAGTTTTCTTTTATGTAATCAGTCACCCAGAGTCACTTCAGAAAAAAAAGGTAAGAATAAAGAATATAAACATAAAAAGCCTTCAGATTTAGAATTATTGTCTTTCTACAAAATTGCATATATTTTCTCATTCTGGACATTCTGTAAAATCAAAGTAAAGTTCAGGTGAGAATTACAGAATCCTTTCCAGATATTTTAATATAATAAGCAAATTCTTTCCAATCTGACTGAATTCTCATTTAAACCAAACTCAAATATTTCACAAATAGATTATTTCAAATATTAACAGATCAGTAGCAGTTTGATTAGTTTAGTACCTACATTTCAAACTGCTAATTAAGGCAGGAAACAGCCGGTGGAAGAAAAGAAGGAACTAAAGAAACTGTTATAATATTTGCAAAAAAAAATTAGAATAGTTTTGTGTTTAATAATCTTTCATCACACTGATTCCCTTTAAAAATATAAGTATGCGAACAAATATGCCATGCTCAAGCCCAGTTAACAGAATAACTTAGTAGAGCACACTGCTACATGTGACCTTTTAACATCAGTTGATAAATGCTTACATTTTCAGCTCCACCTAATATTCAGCATCCTTCCTACAGTTACAGAAAGTTTAAGAATGTTACTTTTATATAACTGCACCAAGTATTTAACATGTAAGGAAATTTCTATTTTATTCTACAAGCTATAAATTCCTAACAAATTATGTAAAAGGCTTTAAAAAAGTCAGTATAAGTAACTTCAAAATATTAAACTAGTTTTCCAAACACACTCTCTGAATGATTCCAGAATCAAGTGTAAGTGGTAAAAATCAACACAATCAGATCTCTTAAAAAAGGCTCTGCAAACACATTTTCAGAGAATCGCTGATGGTTGAGGCTGGGAGGGACCTCTGCAGGTTGCCCAGTCCAACTCTCCCTGCTCAAGCGGGGCCACCTTGAGCAGGTTGTCAGGCGGCTTTTGAATATCTCCAAGTGTAGAGACTGCCTTTCCTCACAGGAGAAAGGCTCCGGTCTCTTCACCATCTCTGTGGCACTTTTCTCCAGTATGTCCACATCTCTCTTGTACTGAGGAGTCCAGAACTGGTCCCAGCACCCCAGGCATGGCCTCACCAATGACAAGGAAGAGAAGTGGTAGTTTAGCTGCCAAACACCAAACTACGTATCAAGCATTCTTCCGAGATTGATCTCTCTTAGGAAAAAAATGTGATTAAGGGGTATATTGCTGATAAAAATACCCCTTATCATAACGTCAATATCAACAACAATGTTGCACCTTGTATTTCCTCATTAAAAGGAAACAAGAATTATAAATCTATAGACAATTCGTACAGTGAAAGATAAAAGGTGATCTTTGTCTTCAGAACAAAGAGAAAGATAAGACATTTGTTTAAAGCATTTGCAAAGATAAGAAAGGCAAAGAAAAACACAGCATCAAACAGATGGATGGAAACTGAAACTGCAATAGATTAAAATAAGTGTCTTTATGAAATGCCTAAACATTAGTATAACTTGTGACACTTTATTATACAATGTTCATCACCAAAAATTTCCATTAAAAAAAAAAAAAAAAGCAGAGATTAGTCTGCACTGACACCTGTTTATTCAGTCTTCCCTGAGTTGTGTATGGATGTACTCACATTTTACACAGTGCACTACTTTAGAGACACTATATTTAGTAAGTTTGGATATGGATCATATACACTATGGTACAAACTTTCAACAAATATATTGAATTTATACCAGCTCCTGAGGATTTCTAAGAAATGTAATGCCATACATTTTGATGTTTCACAAAGCTTTTTCAAAAAAAGAAATGAAATAGCCAAAAGGAACTATATTCAAGATTTCCATCAATGTGACTCCAATATGCTTTATACAACTTCAGATAAAGTTGCAACACAATAGAAAGAAACGTCTCTGAGAGAGCTTAGATCATCATTAACAAATTTCAGAAATATCAGGACACTGACTTTTGGTGCAACTGAGCAAACGAACAATGCCATTTTTCCACTGTTTATAATATGATCGTGTAAGTCATGTCAATTAAAAGTGGCAGCCGTGACTGTGTGAACAACCATAATTGTTTCTATTTGTTTCTGACCACGGCAGGAGTTTTTCCAAGAGTAACTATCGGTTACTAAGAATTCAGTGGCACAATAAATGCAAAAATACTTCTATCACATAAAGCATGGAGCCCAACAGAGACTTTGATACAACTTGGTGTATTAGATACACTGCTTACCCTTCCTTCTCACCCATACAAAGCTTAAAATAGGATTTGCTTTCCTGCTTGAGAACCTGTTGAAGGAACTCAAATTTAAAACGGTGTTCTACACTGGACTATAGACTCAAAATCCATAAACCCCTCGGCCATGCACAGCCTCCACGCATGATGTAGCCAACATCACACAGTCACAGCACAAGCAGATCCACTGCTCACGGAGGTGCCGATGGAGGAAGGATGCCAAGTAGATTTTCACCATGCTTGCACCCCTCGTCTTCCCCTCCTTTGTGAACTCATCTTGGAGGATCTTTAAGTCCTCCTCATTTTTCTTACACCAGTATTCCCCCTCATATACAATATACTCTGCTTCCTATCACCAGAATTACAGGATGAAAAAAAGGCTGGAGAAACTCATTATTGGCAGTAAAGAACTAACTGTTGAGCCTGCACAGAAAACTTTCCCTCACCAGCTGCATTAACTCGATCTCTCTCCAAGGTCAGTGATTTTTCAGGAAACCAGCACTAACTTAAGAATCAAAGACTTCCAACTGTGCGAATACGGTTAAAATTGGACAAGACATTTTAAAGGTAGCAAACTAATCTTTCAGTAGTTCTCCAGTTCACTCAAAACTCCTTTGCCTTGAGAAACAACTACCTCACAAAAGTATAAGCCAAGTATAATGAGGTAATTATTAATTTGACTTCTATTTAGATTACCTGTGGTTTCTGTATTTTCAAGAAACTCTCCACATTAAATCCTCTATAGAGTCTGTTCCAGTGGTGTTCAAAGCATATTTGCATATGCATTTGTATAGTCAAATGCAAAGATTATGCTTAAAAAAATAAACATGACAAAATTGCAGGATGGATATCTCTTTTGAGGTTTTAACAGAGTTTGGTGCGCTAAGTAAAAATACAAGGAAACTCCATGTGTTTTCCAGAGATAGACAACAGTTTCTGAGAGAGCACTGAATAAAAGGTGAAAAGGTTCATTAATTATTTCTGGCCAGTGTTTCTGTTTGCAGGGGCTGGGATTTGTCTGGGGTTTTTTGTCATTGTTGTTTGTGGGGTTTTTGAGACAGTAGTAATGAGTTTGATACACTTGGCCCGAAGCTAACTTATTTGGAAAAGAAATGGACAATAACAATTCAAGGCACTTAAGCTGCAGCCCTGGCTCCGATTCTGCATCTGCCCACAGCTCAGTGAACATCTGGGCAGGAGACAGTACTGCAACAATTTCAGAATTCTGTATATTCATTATACCTTGATATGTTATTCAGCTGAGAATTCATATAGATACTGATTCTGAAGTCAGGCCGTACAAGCTGGGCTCTCAGGCACAGCAGGACCAAATGGGTAAAGGGAACAGATCGAAAGAGCTGATGTACACCCTGAAGCACACCAGAGCACTGCCTATTCTGCTTTGTTGTTCTCCCATCCTCTCCAGGTCTCACCATCTGTTTCATGTTCTGTGTCACATACCTGCATCTGGGACAGGGACAAGCTTTTGTACCCAGCTATACAGTGTCCTGTGCAGTGTCACTACTGCAAGATTAAGTCTCCAACAAGTTAAGAGCAACACAAAAAACTACTCTCAACTTGAGAGACTAGAAAGAACATCCAAATATAAAAGTTTGATCACAACTTTGATCTCTGTGACATTCAACAGAGCCATTCACTACATTTCCATCAAACTCACAGTTAACACTATGAATAGCAAGTAATATTTCTGCATTAAAATTTCATTACTGCCTTACAATTAAAGATAAATGACTACCTGGTTTTGGTAATCCCTATTCAGAAGTGGAGTTTCTTAGCTATTTCTTTTCCATTTCAGAGTATAATCATATTCTATTTTTGGTAGGTACCCACTACACCTTGCAATCAAATGAGTTTTTCAAAAGCCACAGAAATCTATATTTAGATGTCTTCAAGCAGTTAACTGCTTATTCAAGCAGGGCAGTACTTATTGTGTAAGACAGGATTAGACGCTACATTACAAATCTAAATAAATTCAAAGCAAGTATATTTTAAACTTTTACTCATATCTACAGGGTTTTGGTGACCCATGTCAGACATGAATGCACACATTTCTAAATGACAGTTTACAGAAAATAAAATCTATTCTGAACTCTGACAGAGGCTCAGAATAAAACTGGGGTCCTCACAGCAACCAAGGCAGAAAATGGCAATTTTTGGAAGAATATTTAAGTCTAGACAGTGTCAACAGGCAAAAGAACATAATTAAAAATACAACAAAAGCAAGGAAGCGTAGGCAAATAGTTGCTCTCCTTGGCTGTAAATACTGTGAATCATGTAAGTATTTCAAGGAACCTGTTTCCTTTATAACAATCCGAACCTGAATGGTCAGGATACCATCCAGCTGTTGAGTCAACACCTGAATGTCCTTCTCATTATGATGAACTTGACATGTTCACTAGACATCATTAGGAGTAAAACTGCAGAGTCGTGCCATCCGTCTCATATGGGTTTTTTTTTAAATGCCATCAATTTTTGGTACCTTCAGAAGAACTTCTCTTAGCAGCAAATTAAAGGTAGTTTTAAAAAAGTTACTGCATAAAGCCATGGTAATATTAGAACTTGATTTCAACTGCTTTCCACAACAGAACTGTTCTACCATTATATTAGATCCTCCATATTATAGTTCACAGTCACAAGCATAATTTCACTAAGATTTCCTGGTATGAAGAGTAAGTAGAGACAGTTAATCAGAAGAGTAAAGCCTATGGCCTAAACTACCAATTTTGTAGCAACATCTTGTATCATACAAACTCACTTAAAAGTAAAAACTTATACCTGCTGATGCACAATGAGAAAATGAATGAGGAAAACCACTTTATTTTCCAAGTTCGACATCAAAATAGAAGTTAACATTAACATCAAATTGTTGACATGATTTGATATTTGAAGTTAATTTTAAATGAGCTAAATAGACCACTTAGTCATATTAGGTGTCTGCCGTTGACTGAAAAGCTGCTTCTGCCATGACAAAACAAGCCAACAGAGGTATCGGTGTAATGCAGATACGTTACCAGGAGTCACCATTCCTATACTCAAGTCCATGGGAGTTCTGCCACTGCCACCAAGAACAGGATTAAACCCTCAAAGGAGTGTTTCGAAAGACATATTCTTTTCATGTGCATTACAAGCAAACTATTAAATCTACGTTTCCTTTTTTAAAAGGAACATCAAATACTACATAATGCACTCAGTGTTCTGTTTAAGTCCTTTACGCTTTGCTGTTCTCAAAACAGCATTTCAGAATTGCAAATCGTATACAAGCAAATGAGAAATTTGTCACTCCCAGGTTCACACCTTTCTGTGGAAGTTTTATCACGTTCCTTTCAGCTAGCCTTAAGAAAATCTGAAGCAAAGGGAAAAAAAAAGAAATCAAAAATCAGACTCTGCTAACCTAAAGACCATATCCAGCAGCCAGCATGAAAAATACTCTTGCTGCCGCGCCAGCCAAGGCCCCCCCAAGCTGTTTCCTGGCAATCCAAGGTCATGATACTTTGTAAATAAAAAGGAATTAACATACATGCTTTCTCAAAGGAACAGCATGATAGTTTGTAAATAAAAAGGAATTAACATATTTGCTTTCCCCAAAGGACACCAACAATTCTGCTAACTTTGGATACCAGCATTCCTAAGATGCTGCTCACGAAAGATGACGAATTTTCAAATTTTGTTCTTTCTTCTCCAAAAATACCCAAATAAATCACCCCCAACAACCGGTGGAAAAAAACATCCCAAGATACCCATTTGGGGAGTTTTGCTGTTTGAGGAGTTTATCAGGGCAACGAGAGCAACAATAAAATATGAGTCGGACCCTACGCTGCCTGCTGTACGGCTCAAGTACAGCTCTTTACGAACACAGATGTAGCAACCGTGGTATCTCATGATACAGACATTTGGCAACTTGTTCACACCTGCCTGTGCCTCCAGTAAGACGTCACTTACTGAAAATCAGAAACTTTCTCAGGCCTCTATATTTTTCCCCACAAAGCACAGTATCTGATCCCGTTTCTACCACTGCATATTTATTCTTCCTTATAAGCTCATGTCTTTTATCACTCACCATCCCGTGCAGGAAGTTCTCACAGTTGCAGCTGCAGCACAGAGCACGCAGCGAGAATCAGTTTCCACTTAACCATCTTCACTTCCACAGCAAAAATGCCAATATCCGAAGGAGAAAACAGCAAGGAAGCACTACAGAAAGTAACTGTCTCCCATGGAATATTTGATTTGCCAGTGAGTTACACAACGGTCCGAAATAGTAGCAAAATGTTGAGTATTGGGATTTCTGAGATTTATTTCAGGTTCTGGGAAAAGAATATTGTGTGCAGTTGTTGCAACTGCAGTAGCCATTTCTGGAATCTCTGCCTTCAGTCTTAAGGCCCGTGCAAATTTCCTAATTTTGTTACATAACTGGTTTCTGTTCATGGCTCCAGTTGAAGTGACATGACACAATTTCATAGTTATCTTACTTGTAATGATTGGGGGGAAGGACTCTGTACTGAGAAATCCAGGATTTTACACCTCTCAATTTACTCCTGAGCCTGCTGCAGTGGTTCATATTGGCTCCTAATATTTAAATATATCCTACTGTTTAATGAAGTGGAAAAAAATCAGGCCCTTAAAGGGGACTATAATCAAGTTAACTTTGTCTCTTATCTTCTCTAAGAGATGTTAAGTTACAAAATTCCTATTAATTCCAATGCAGTAATTGCTGCCAGCATAACTAGATCTGCAAGCGAAGACATTTCTGAAAATGTTGCATCTTTAAAAAAATGAAATGAAAGACAGTATATGGTTGGTCTCAAGTTCTGTTCATTTTAATTCCTGGGTTTTTGTACGGAATACTGCACACATACATACATACCCCATTAAACAGATTTACATTCTTGTAGTGAGAAATCCCTGAAATGCTACAGTTCTAAAAACAGATGTAGACATGCAACAACTTTATTAAAGAATAAAATTTCTATCAATACTATGTTTTTCATTTATAGACACATTCATTTTAACAAACGCTCAAAAAAAGCCCCACAAAAACCAAACACCACAACCCAAAATATAGTGACCATCTTGAAATAAAATGCTACGCTTCTTTTCTCCTCCTTGTGATTCTAAACACAACAGTAATTTCCCGCAATAAATCTTGCTTACTGAAAATACCAACTTGGTGTTTAGGAAGATGTGTTTATCTGTCACCAGGCAATGCAGAGCAGAGTTGTGGCTTCTCGATGAGTACAGTCAGGAAGTTGAAAACCACTCCTAAGTGACCGAGTTTGCATCATGTTCTACAAATAGTTATCCAGCAAGTTTTGGAAGCAGCTGAGGCATGAAGCGGCTGAGCCGTCAGAAAAAGCTGCAGTCTCTTATAGCAGCCACTGTTCCACCCATAAGGACATAGTAGCAAATGCTGAGCCTCTGTTTCTTAAAAAGTCTCTGGAGAGATCCAAGCAAGGAAGTGGAGGGTAACAAGCCTTACATGTGTATCTGGCAAGCTCCTCAAAACAATCATTAAAAATAGAACACCATTATACCTGAAAGACTATCTGATAGGGTCTAATCAGCAGTTTCTGCAAAGGAAGATCATGTCTTAGTCTATCGGTATTTCTGAACATGACAAACTGATAAACAAGAGCAAGTGATAAAACAGAGGTGGACTTTCAAAGAGCCTTTGGAAGGATGTCAAAAGACTTCTAAATAGGCTGCTGTTTGTGACAAGCAAACATTGCCACGGATCAAAACCCAGCCAGAAAACCGAGCAAACTTTTGAGGTCAACATCCCTCACTGCAATAGGCTAACTGGATAATAAAGATTAGTAGCAGCATCCAGCCTGAATAAAATTGCCTATTTAGTGCCTGCTGCGGTGCCTAGAAGTTCCTTGGATGGCACACCACTAGCCTGCTAGCTCTTCCATTCAGTGTCACTCCAAGGCACACAAGTCCCCGTTCTCCTTCACAGAGAAGCGTCCTATTCCCAAAACTAAACTCAGGTTAAATCTTCCTAGTTTGCTTTCTTTATGTCCCACAAGTTTTCACATACCTGACCACCCTGTGGTGACAGAGGCAGACGTTTGGGATCTCATGCAGCACACACACGCCCGGGTGGCTGGCTCTTTATGGAGGTTTGATGTTAAAGCCGCTCAGGATGAGAGCACCCAGAAATCCTGACTTCCTACTTCTTAAGCACACTAACCAGTAGAGAAAGGCAAACAGCCACTCATCACGTCACTACTTCATCAGGCGCTGACAGCTATTGTCAGCTTACAAATAAATAAGAGATGCCCCACATTCCTGCTGGCTCCCAGAGCTCTAAGAGGGAACTCGCAGCAGAAGAAAACAGTCACTAGAGACAGATGAGGTCCACACAGTCGATGGAGAAGGTCAGGGTGGCCTAGCAAGGCTTCGCAATTGTTTTACCCATTCTAAACCAGTACTACCGCAGGCCAGCCTCCTTTTCGGTCACCAGCTTCCACCCCTCTTTTCACGAGTCCACTGCACAGGCAAGGGCTTCAGGAAACTGAGTGTCATTGCTAAGCAAATGAGCAGTTCCCACCTGAATTAGCTCCACAGATGTGTGGGCCACAGAACAAGGCAAGCACTACTGCAGCTGCCAGTAGTGACATAGCTCTGACTGAAGCCAACTTGGCCACTCTGGACCTCTATCTGCAAGCCTTATGAAGTACCACTAACAGAGTTAATCTGCATAATTAAGATTGTTTTCCCTTCCCCCCTGCTCCTATTTAGACCAGTAGCCTAGAGTTTTTATGAAGTACTGCCTACATTAAGGCCTTACATGGTGTGAACTGAGCCTTGCCCTATTACTCCAAACTCTGAGCTTCTGTAAATAGGTTCAGCAGTACTCACTATATTTATCTTTTATACATCAGAGATGAAAAGAAAATCTGAAGTAGGAGCAGAAGATTTCCAGATGAGTCTTTCTTACATTAGCAAAGCTTAGGAATACGGATCGACTTTAACAATGAATTGGATCGACTTTAACAAAGAATAGGCAATATAAACAGAATTTAGTATCAGTAATGCAAATGATACCTGCGGAGGGCTTGGGAGCAGTTGAGTGAACACCACACAAAGCTTTAAAACCAGGTATCTCAAATCCAGAAAGGAAATTTGGCTGTTCGGTGAACTCTTCCATTCAATATACTACAGTCAGAAGAGCATAGATACACCAGAATAAGAGAAACAAGGAAAACACTGCAGTACAGCTCTGTTGTTCAGTTGTGCAATCTGACCTGAAATTCATGTATTTTATTCAAAAAAGAACATTAAAATACTAGGGTAGGTGTTCTGAGAAGGGCTGTGAATTATCAAGCACTTGAAAGACTCTCCTGTTGAGACAGGCAAGTACGAACAGAAAAATAGGGAGTTATAAATTAAATGAGACTAAGTAATATACAGAAAATACAGTCAAGGAAAAAGCCAGTTTCCAATAATACAAGGAACTCCATTCATTAACTGAGCTTAGAGAACAGCAACGCCAACCTTTTAACAGAGAAATAATATATTACAACACATAATTGGACTGTTAAACTCAGTACCACAGGAAGACATCGAAGCCAAGATTTTACTCGGATTCAAAAAGAAAGCAGCTATTTAAACACACAGTAACAGTAAGAAGAAAAAAATAAAACATACAGCTGCGGGAAGTGCAAGCTTCATGACCCAGGATGCAAGAAAACAGCCAAAGAGATCACTGGGCTCTATTTGGTCATAGAAAATCTCTACCCTAACCCGAGCCCACAGCGGTCAGTAGCTAATACCAAGGAAAGCGTAGGAGCAACATGGGAAGCACAGAACAAACTGTCCCTTAAGATCACTGAACAGGATGAGTGTTTAGCTGCCAGGCCGGCATCTGCCAACCACCTAACCCCCAAAAAGCATCTGGCGCTGGCCAATGTCCAAAATGCAAGGCTTGCGTGACTTCCTATGTGATTTTATTTTGCTTTAATTTCTTCTCCCACGTTGCAATTGTACTTTATTTTCTTAAAAACAAGAGCCACAAATGTATTTGCAAACGGGAGGTCAACCCAGCGCTTGGACTCATTCCAGGAAGCCATCTAGTCTCTCTGGAGTATGTCTACCAAGACCACCTCAAATGGACAACGAATTAAATACTGACACTACATGTCTTACTTAAAGAGTATTCCCAGACGAAGTGAATTTGGAAAAAATCCACTTTACACATGTAAATTAGGAAACAATAGAACAGCTCTATGGACACTCTGATATCCTCCCCTCAACTTAAAAAAAAAAAACAACCAAACAAAAACCACAAAACACCAAGCCCAACCAAACACAACCATAAGCTGTATTTCCCAGTTTCTTGACAACATAACGGATATGCCTATGCACACACACAAGCTTGCTCTAACTTTGAAGCCGGCCCTGCTTTGAGATGGGGTTGGACCAGACAGACGACTTCCAGTGACCCCTTTCAACCTGAATTATTCTATGATTACACGTAGAGCATACCTAAACATTACTCAGTAATACGTTACATGCTTAATTACCACTAACTCTTTTCTCCCCTATAGGCAATTTATTAAGCTCTTTATATTCTCCTTACAAATTTGAATACAATTTCTTCAATTAGTTAACCATTTCCTCCATACCCAGCAAGGAGGACCTTTATAAATAACAGCATAGTAAACTCAAGGGAGAAAACACCGCATTTAAAGCTTTCATAGTCTTTTATTTTTTCACACCAGTACATATCTTAGACTAAGTAGTGGTCAACTACCCTTAAACAGTCAGAAGAAGCAGTACCTCTGACAGAGTTTTGCTTTATTTCCCTCCTAAAACCAATCAAAAAAAAAAAGCACCAAAAAAACAGGCCTATCTTGCTCTGTGGGCAGAAGTAATTGTTTCTCTGCTTTTACCAGTATCCCGTGGCTCCCTATTGTCCTCCACCTCACCCTACACTTTCTTCCTGCCACCCCACCCATACTATGCACCATGATGGCTCAGAGCTTGGCACGTAGACCGGACAGCTGTTGCCCTCTTTCTGAAGAAAGGAGGGACTCAATCATAACTGCCTTTTTTCATGTGGAAACCACCTGTCAGAAGTTTTATAAAAATTTGTCACTGTGTAGGTACTTCAACGTCTTCCAGTTGCCGTTAAATCTGGTTTCATCATCTGACTGGAAAATCTACTCAAACAGGAGAAGATGGGCAAAGAGCGTAATTGTAGAAGCTCTGTGCCCTTAGCGAGCCTAGCTAAAAATTCTCATAAACTGTTTGGTGATGAATCTGTAGAGCATGCTGTTTATTATGAAAAGAACTTCCTCACAGTCAAAAAACCAACCCTGTGACTGTCATCACTCTCACTCACAGGGATCCTGAGCAAAGAAAAGAAATGTTGGGTTTATTTCTTTACTAAAGTTTCTGCTATAAACAAGTAGAAGATACAATATTTAGAAAAAGCCTAGGAAGACAGCATATGTAACTTTGGAGAACTGGGAAAGAAAAAATGTCCACTGCTTTCCAGTGACCCCTGGCAGCTGTGCCAGGAACAGCATTGTTCAATCCAAGAGCCGCTCCACCCTTCGCTGCCTGCTTAACCACCCCAAACAACGGTGACTGCACCTATCCCTCCTTCCCAACACAACATCAGCACTCTGATTGCCATTGCAAAGCCTACAGGATAGTTAATTCTCCCAGAATTCACATCTATATTTGGCAGCTATGGATACAGCCGGGAACAACTTTCTGAGATGAGCTGAGCTAACTCTGCCTTGGGAGAAATCCAGTGCTACCAGAACACTTGAAATGCTTCGTGGAGTTCCCAGCAATTACTGACAATTTATTTCTATGTCACATTCCACGCAACACAAGAGGAAAAAATTGTACTGCGAACATTGAATTAAACTAACTAGGTTTCCAAATTCTTTTTCAGATGACTCAAGCTCATGTTTTATGCTTTATAATATTTATATCCAGAATAAAAACATACATTGGCAGACAAACATAGCAACAGAAAATTCAACTGCACAAACATTCCATTTCAAATGTTTTTTAGGATCTTAAACACACCAGTTCCAAGTAATGCTCCTCAGCCTTCACCTTCAGAAACGAAAACTGTTTGCGCATACTGTAAGGGGGAGGGGGGGAGAACTAAAAAATGACACAAATATGATATGCCTACATACACCAATTCATAAACACCTCACCGGAACAAAAATAACACTTCTGAGAGAAGGATTATCCTTTCCAGGAAGTCACAAATAAAGAGACAAATCAAAGAAGATCACCAAAATCTCCAGAGGTACAGAAATAGCCCAATACAGCTATTTAAAACCTAGAGATTTATTCACACAACACTTTTAGCCTCTAACCCCAGGAAAACAAAAATGTCTCATGCCAAGCATTGAGTCCCTCTGCCACTTAGTGACCACTCTAAGTGCAGCTAAAGATCCTGGGATTCACTTACTAGGATTAACAGGTTATTTCAAGTGGTGCACTTCTCCCTGATAAAGCAGACATCACCATCTGTTTAACAGCATCAACAGGAAGATGTAAGTGGGCAAATTACTGATGACACACTGTATTTACTCATTCCTATTAGAGAACTCGTGTGATAAAATTGTAAAACTAACTGTATTTTCTGTAGGAATGTTTCATCACAAAGAATTTCAGAACATTAATTAAAGTACTTTCAGCAAGTCAGGTTTTCCAATTAATTACTTTTTCCAGTTAATTATAAGACAGATGGATAAGACACTGGCAAATTTGGAACAAAAGATGAGACTCAGCAGCATTACTGTTGAAGTGACCAATAACATGTAAAAGCAATGAAAGGCAAAACACCAAGCACAGAGCTTGATACTGGCTGAAACTGCCACTGAATGGGATACACCCGATTCACACGCACCCAGGGAGTACGGATGAAAAACAAAAGTAAAAGAAGCAAACACCTGGATAATTCTACTACTGCGTGATCATTTTCCCCCACCGCTCTCTCCTTTGTTTCCCATAGAAAAGACAGCTATTTGTTCTCTTTGTTTTATTTAAACATCAGGGAAATTAATATGACAGAACAAATTTTAACTCATGGGCAGCAACCTAACGTTTAGATTCCCACACTGAAAATGAAGGGTAACAAACTGCAGACAGGTTGTCACTAGATTAGGGAGCAAAGGGGGGGGGCGGGGAATGGGATAAGGAATAAGAAGGAAAGCACCAAAAGAAGAAGAATATGTATAAAACACAATACAGAAGGAGACGAGGTCAGAAGTGAAGGTGAAGATGCTGAAATTTAGGACCTTTAAAGGAAAGGAGAAAAAAAGTCCCATCACCTGACACTGACATTACAGCAGCTAAAGATTCATTAAAGCAACTCACCAAGGAAAAGGTGCAATAGCAGAGGTCAGGCTTGGCAAGTAGGGGTAACACGTACGGAAAGGGCCGGCCGCTCCAGCCTTGAACACCTAGCTGAACGCCTACCACCCACAGTAAACTTAGCCATCGGAGGCCAACACGCCCGGTTACCAGAGGCTGGTCGGGACGG
>VWZK01014536.1:50084-105187 GCA_013396935.1 Baryphthengus martii
TGGCTCGGTCGAGGGAGGAACCGAGGAAGGCGGTGGGTCTGTGAGGAAAGCCGGAGCGGGGGTGCGGAGGAGGCCGGGCGGTTTTACGCCGCCTGTGGGTCTCTGGGTTTGGCCCTGCCCTGCTCGTCCGGCAGCTGCTTGAGCCGCAGTTCCGCGGGGGTTTGCCCGGGCTTCCCGGGGCAGCGAGCGCCGGGTGATCCCCGGCACCCGCGGGGAGTGTCGTGCGGAGGTGACCGAGAGCAGCGACCGTGCCCGCCGAGACTGGATCGAGCCTGTGCTGGAAACAGCCGGGGCTGCTGCAGAGGACCAGGAGAGGCTGTTAAATCGCTGTCGCAGGCTTTGCTTAGCCCGGCACCCTCGGGTCGTTTGCCAGTTTCCTCGTTCTGTTCCTCTGAATAGTTTGTGGGTTTCCTATTTTTTTGGTTATTTTTCTTCGGGGCGGGGGAAGGGCGATGGTTTCAGCCAAATCCAGCACTCGAAAGTCTGTTTCTGTGAAAAACAGCGCTCCAGTTAAGGGCATATTGTAGTCTGATTTTATTTACACTTTTAAAATCTACACAGGGTACCAGAACAAAGAATGCACCGATTGCAAGAACTTGCGAATACCTGACCTGTATTCGTATCAGACTAGTTTAAATGAGGTTTTAAAACAGGACTACTAGAGTATTTCTTTCGAGGTGTTAAATTACTTGTACTTACTGAATCGGCTTTAAAACGTCGTTTAATCAAGCTAGAGTTCTGTTTAATTCTGTTTCGGTATAATATTTTCTCAGCTTTGTTAGGCAATGTTCAAAGTTTA
Organism: Baryphthengus martii; assembly: GCA_013396935.1. Classification (NCBI taxonomy): domain Eukaryota; kingdom Metazoa; phylum Chordata; class Aves; order Coraciiformes; family Momotidae; genus Baryphthengus; species Baryphthengus martii. Next base: position 50,884 of record VWZK01014536.1, read on the forward strand.
AATTTAAAATTACAGATCCGTGTTATCATTTATATTGAGCTGAACGTCATGTGTGTTTCCCTCCTTTTTTTTTCCTTCTAAACAGGATATAATTAGCTATCATAATATTCTAATTATGTAGATCATCGCAGCAAGGTCAATAATGCTACTTTAATAGTGTTTCTCATTACTGAAAGTGTTCACTTGCTACTAATTACGAGTTCTATAAGGAGCTGAGAGCTCTTTTAATTTTTAACTCTGCCTTTGACATTCCTTCTGTGTTTTCACAGAACAGCTAGTTCAGATTTGTACACTATCTGCATTCTTTTTTCTAGTGTTAACCACCTTGTCATAGCTGGCCTCTAGCTAAGAATCTGCTGGTAATCTCATTTCTTTCCTGATGAGGGGTGGTCAAGTGCTCCATGTAATCAAACCTTTGATTTATATGTCAGCTGTATCTCCCCCACCCCCCAGCTCTCAGTCTTTAAAATTGGTAGCTTCTTTTACTTGAACTGTAGGACTAGAAGATCTCAAAAGTACACTTGGGTTTCCATAAGTTTTCATCCAAAAAAAAAGTCTAAAGTTGCATGGGGCCTTGCTGTCCCCCTCAGTCTTGCAGTTACGTCTCCTAATTTGGTCAGAGAAAGGCAACATAATGTCCCATGCTGAGTTTTCTGTGCTTTTAAAAATTGTTACAAGGTGGTTCTGAACACTTGAGAAAATGACAATCTTTTCATCAAGTCAGCCAACTTCGAACTGATACCTCTTCAGTAGCTTTCTGTTTTCTCCAGAGACAGTTGATAGCACCTTTCTTTGAGTATCTGATAACTCGATACCTCTAACAGTGTTAAATTCCTTTTTTCCTTTGAGGCCCAAGTTTCCAGTCTGTTTCTTTTCCAGTCTGTTTTCTCTGGTTTGCTAATAAGAGGTGTTCTTTCAGTGTGCACAGCATTGATTTTTAGAACTAGTTTGCAAAACTGTTCTCATAAAAGGAACGTTGAAATGTTGTTTCAGATCACTACTCATCACTTTAGCCATAGGCTTACACTTGAGAATGCTGGAAATGTTTTGAGAGATTGGAAATACTTGAGGCAGGTCATAGTAATTGTTCTGTAATCCTCTGCCCCTGCCGGCTGGTGTGGGCATGTTTCTATAACAAAAGCAGAGCAATGCTAGCTAAACCTCCTCCAATTTTTTGTCTACTGAACAGTTTAATCTTCTATTGAGTGGCACTGCTACACTTCACCTCGTCCCTAAGGAGGGTGTCTCGGCGCCACCCTGCCAGTAATTGCCTTTCACCAGACACTTTGGTGATCTGAGCAGAACTGAGAGCAAAAAAAGCCAAATACAAAAATCTTACCTTTTTTTTTTTTTTTTTTTTTTTTTTTTTTTTGCTAGTTCAGCTCAGGGACCTGGTGTGCTCTGGATCACACAAGTGTCAGCCTTAATGCAAGGCAGGGGATGCACTGACAGTAATTCCAATTTAGGTTATTTTGGGCTAAACCGGATGTCTTCCTTAAAGAGAAATCCCACTACTGTCCACTAAATCAAATCTATTGAAACATCAGACTCAGACTGAACAAAAAAAAAGTAGGTCTGTTGAACTGTGTATCAGTGGCGTACAAAATCGTTGTCCCCTAGCTCTAATATAGCGCGTCACCTCCTAACCAGTTACACCAGCAGCTCTTACTTCCCTCCTCCTGGTCCTGATGCTTATCTGAGCTCCAAGTTGGTTCAAGTTGCTGATCTGGCAAAAAAAAAGTAACCCAGTTAAAAAGGAAAAAAGGTGCTAATAGATTCCTGCTTTTTCAGTGAGTTTAATCGGATGATCTTGTGAGCATCAGTAATAACACAGAGGAAGCAGCAGCAGCACACATGGCGGGGCACTGAGGAGACAGAGGGGAAGCAGGCCTTGTCCTTCCCTCGGGGCACCTGGTGGTGAGGATTAGAGGCTTCAGAACACATTATCTCACTTTCAGTAATTTAAATATTTTTCTAATCTGGAACAAATCAAAGTTCAGTGTCTTACTTCAGGTGAAAGAATATCAGTCTTCGAAAGGGAATTATTATGTTCTTAGAAATCTCTTTTTCTAAAACAATTAAGAAGCCTATTTCAGCACTCTTTCACTGGTATATATTAATTATTCTTGTAGCATCAACTCTTCAGGAAGATTGTAGTTCTTCTCACTCCTGCTTTTTATACTTGCAGTGAAAAGCTTCTGGCAGATGCTGTGGTAAACCCCTTTCAGTTAGGAATATAAACCCTAACTTTTATGACCATAGTGGCACATGCACGTCTGTGTGTGTGTTTCATCATGACTGCACAGAAATGTAAATACACTACCAAACCAATAAACCTCAGTGGTGTTCCCGTCAGCCAGTACCTGTGTCCTTTAAATACCTGCCAGTAAGCAAACCTTACTTGTAGCTTTTTAGTAAGATACAAGATTGCTGCTTGACAGAAAGTGTGAGTGGTGCTTACTGGCTCCCTTTCAGCCTGGGTCTTTCAGATGGTTTGTTACTTGGTTTACATTTCGCTTGATTATTTTGTTACAGGGAGAGATACCTCTCTACCTCTGAGGTTTATTTTGGAATGTTAAACTATTGGAGTGCCTAGGTACTGGAGGAAAACCGATCTAAACATATTCTTGGCGTACAAAAATCCCTAAATGAGTTTGACAGTTAATTTAGGATTAAAGCATAATTTGTTCCACAGAACAAATTCAGATGAAGGCAGTTTACACAGCTGAGTTAAGGCACTTCAATTGAGCAGTGGATGGGACCAAAGCACAGAGCTTGGCTGAGGATGGTCGTTGTAAAGGAAGTGCTAGGAAGGGTTACCTCCTAGGTGAAGTTAGAAGGGGAGGGAAAACAAGAGCAAGGAACTAGTCTCCTTTAAGGAATATGCCTAATGGTTATGTGGTGACATCTTTTGATGCCTCACCCCTTGCTTTTGTTTTGTTAGGTTGTTGCCAACAGTGAAAGACTTCCTCTCAAAGCTGTTTAAATGAGAATGTCCCTGGCGCAAAGAGTACTACTGACATGGCTCTTTACGTTACTCTTCCTGATCATGCTGGTGCTGAAGTTGGATGAGAAAGCACCATGGAACTGGTTCCTCATTTTTATTCCCGTCTGGATATTTGATACTATTCTTCTAGTTATGTTAATTGTAAAAATGGCTGGACGCTGCAAGTCTGGCTTCGACCCTCGCAATGGCTCCCAAAACATCAAGAAAAAAGCCTGGTATCTCATTGCAATGCTCCTTAAATTAGCCTTCTGCCTCGCCCTCTGTGCTAAACTGCAACGATTTACTACGATGAAGCTAGCCTACGTGTTTATCCCCTTGTGGGCCTTGCTTATTGGGGGTATGGCCGAACTCGGGTATAATATCTTCTATGTACGAAGAGACTAAGCCTGAGAGACTGAGCTTCATACCAAATCACTGGATTATTAGAGTTTTGCCACAAACTTGATCTCCAAATTAGAATGCCAAAAAAGAAATCAGTCAATCTGGAGACTTCATCTAAACCAGGCTGAAGACTGAAAGTAGACTTGTTCCTTTTTTTTTTTTTATTTTAAAACTCAATATGCTCTTGTAAATAAAAGTGTTTGTTCAACATAAGCTGTTTTCATGTTGTTACTATTATTACAATTTGCTACATGGAATAAGATACACAAATGTTCTACCCCAGAGCATTCTGTGGTTTGGGCCATTCTTGGAAAAAGGACTTAAGCTTTCTACTACTTATGGTGTCACTCAAAAACCAGTTAACAGTGATTTCTATAATGTGCTAAATTTAAGAATCGGTAACAACCGATAGCTGGAAAATAAGAGCAAAACATGAAAAAAATGACTCAGCAGTTACTGTCAAAAAGAAAGAATCCACTTCATCTGAAAGCCTAAAAATAAACACTTCTGAGCTGCTGCAAAAGACAATAACCATTGCGTTTGCTTAGGGGGGAAAAGGTTAGTTGCTGAACTGTGCCAGCAGTCCCAAGATCCAGGGCAGAGGGAGCCAATGGTGACCTCCTGTCCAAGTGAGGAAATCCGCAGTGCTGTAAAAGCCCAAAGCTATGGGGTGGGTTGTGCAATGCATTGGTACCTGCAGGAAGTGGTACTTTACCAAGGTGGTTTCTAATGCCCTAGTATATTAAATCTCTAGGAGGAGGCCTTGGCTTTATGGAGTATTGGCAAACTCAAATTAAAGCGAACTTGATTTCAAGTAACAAATGCAATGAATGGGACCTCTGGAAAGAGCTGGAACCATGAGCATATTTTGTGAAGTGAAAGTGCTCCTCCAAGAGCTATGGTTGTCTAGGACATTACTGACGTGCACCTTGAAGACAGTGATCCAGTTCCAGTTCCTCATCACAAAAGAATGTCTACTGAATGAAAAGTGCTGAGGAATAAGATAACAGGAGATGACAGCAAAGTGTCTCACAATTTTAATTATGTACATTCACCTGTACTTGTTTGTAAAAAAAACAAACAAAAAACCCCAAAAAAACCAACACATCATCCTGAAGTGTTTGGATTTACTCTTGCTGTTCAATCAGATGTGGGCATAAATATATGGGAAGCATACTGTTGGAAACTGCTGGAAAGGCTTTAGGCTAAGAAAAGAGCCTGTTCCATTCCAAGGCAGTGGATCTCAATTCAGAACATCTGATAACATGATCTTTAGAAAGTGTAACTCATGTTTGCTTCAGAGCCATTGACAGTCCTACCTTGCTAAAGGAATGACACACACACACAAAAAAAATCTTCCTAATCAGCTGTTGTTAAAAAAAGGCAAAATATTTATAAACCCTTTATTAGATAAAACTCATGTGTGATTTTTATTATAAGCAAATCCATGTATTACTCAGCCTCAGCTTATAAGCACCACATCATTTATGGGGAACCTGAAACTACCCTTTAGAAAGCCCTTCAGTCCCAGTCAGGAATAGGTCTTGGGGGCGGCAGATATCTATGCCCTACTTAGTTCTGAAAAATACCTCAGGGAAGGACCTCACTCCGTGTTTGAGAGACTTTTTGCCCACTTGTACAAGGTTCCTATGAAGAACTGGCTTCCTTCACCCTCTCTGTGGTTTTTCAAGTCAAAATGGCAGGTGATGAGGATGAGTTGTGAGGAAGAAGACAGACTACTCATTCATCCCAGTACCTGCTCTTGGGCCTGCTGCCTATAGGAAATGTGAGAGTGAGCGAGCACAGAGATGTATGTTCTGTATGGGAGTATACGTTTGTGGGCATAGATCTGGTGTAAGCAAGATGCTTAATCTGTACATCCACTTTAGGTCTCTTCAGCAGTTCTGCAGTTCTGCCAAATGGAAAATAGGGTCAGTGAAGTTTCTAGGATGCAATGTTCCAGGTATTTCCCTTGTGGAATTTTTACTGGATGCTTAAAAATTTTATGGAGAAGAAAAAGTAACTAAAGACCTACCTCCAGTTAAGGTAAATTTTTATGAATCACTTAAACATTGATGCAAATATGTAAGACACATCTAAGCATTTTAGACAAGATAAAAATGTGTATTCACACACACACACTCATCTTTGTTGGATATATTATAGCACCAGGCACAAACCCAAGTACCTCTAGTCTCTCCCCAGCTGACAATTTATCACAGAATAGAAGGCAAAAAAGCCTTGGCCACACAATGCCGAACCCACCCCCCTGCCCTGCTCAGAGGAGCACAGCAGCTTTCCTCCGCCAAGCTGCTGCTGCTAACAGATTGTTTCAACTTGACAATTGGCAGAGGAATACGAACTTGCCTCATTAGGACTTGGTATATTATTAGCAAGACGGGCCACAAATGGTGACTCTGCCCCCCTCTATTCCACAGATGTAACAATTATCTGAAAGTTTGGCATCTTTAATTCACTAGAATCAAACACAGTTGTTTCAAAACTCCTTTTAATTATTGCCTCTAATTCAATAGAAAAAGACCAACAATCTCACTGGTTTGGTTGTGGGTTTGGCTGCCCTTTTTTAAAAAAAAAATGTTTATAAACCTTGAAATAAATGACATCGATTTTGAAAGCTGAAGCAGATGTTTGTTTCTGGTGTCCTACAGAAGCCATACACAAAACTATTTCCTTTAGCAGATGACGGTTTTAGGACACAGCCATGTGGGAGTGCTCAACTTTGCAAGTTCCCAGGCCTTACAGAGATAATTTGGTAACAGAAATATCCCTTTGGACTTACTACTTTTGTGTCAGATTTAACTGACATGAACTGGGCTGACACCTTTGTACATACAGTCTCACATTTTTGTGATATCAAAACTTCACTGAAAAGCATTTAAGACAAAGTACATGGTAGCCCCTTGTGACCTTTCCAGAAACGTGCAGTTATTACCTCTTTGGAATTACCCTGTTCTCAAAAGCATTCAGTTTTGAAATGGAATGAGTTCTCCTCACACTTTCTCAAATTTACAGACTGACTGATCTTAAATAGAACGAGATGAGTGAAAAGCAGACTTGATGAAGTTGGCAGGGAAAACGGGCAGCTGATGGCAAGATGGCTCCTACTGATCTGTGAAAAGTGGGCAGAAGGAAATGAGGCCCCCCCCATCCCCAGCGCAGAGAACACCTTGTCAGTCACCTGCAGCAGCCCATGGAGGACACAGAGGGGAGAACTTTGCCTTCAGCAGCTTTGTTTGAAAATGCAGTTCAAAAGCTTGCTGTTCGGAAATGAAACTGGAAATATTCATCATACATGAATGAAATTATTATATACAGAAAATACATAGATTATATGTAGTACATGGAGATACATGTTCTAGATCCTTCATTTATGTTCAAATCACTTACAGGACCTTGAACACTTCAGTGTGCATTGTAGGTGAGTTGCCACTCTTGTCTGAGCAAATACCCAACGCATGTGTGTGAAAGGTCATGAAACTAAGATTTTCTGTTACCTAATCGTACTGCTTTTCTTTGTCACCATTTTAGACTAGCATCCAGTTTTGTTTTTCTACCTGAAAAACAAACGATTGACATGTACATCCCCACCTTCAGCAAACTTTAACCTGAACGCTCCCCAAGAACATGTGTACGTGCACCAAAACGCATTGCTAGGCATGAGGGACAGTAGCATAAAAGAAGCTATCACGGGACTAAGTTACGCAATGATCTTAGAGAGGAACGCAGTATTCTTTTCTGACATATATGCACAGTAGTACAGAGACAAAAAATGTAAGAGTAACCTCATGGAAATTTCCACATTTGCCCAGTTTCAAAGTTGGGTGACACAAAGGTATCAATAAAAGCAAAATTTATGAGAAACTCAGAATCTAACCACATGAAGTGTTACCCATTTTAGCACCACTGTGTTCTGGAAACAAGGAACATTCCTTTTCAGAAATAAAGCTCCTGAATAACTGTGTCCTCAGAAATAAGTTCTTTGAATTTATTAGCATGGAAACCATAGCACTATCATATCAGTCTTAATTAAAAAAAAAGGCACGAAGTAGAAATAACTATGCTGAGTTGGGAAAAGAGTAGTTGTACCTTTACTGTTTTAAGGTCTGCATGGAGTTAGTCTCCCATGTGAGCTTTTTAGGCCTGGCAATCAACTTGCTGCTGAAAAGCATCAGGCTTTGGGGACTAAGGCAATTTAAGGAATCCTGCGTATCAATCCTGAATTTGGATGAAGAGTAGAAAAATCTGCAACTCAGTAACACTTTACTTCAGTCTGCCTTTTCGAACAGAACCAACATCGCAAGCAGGCAAACGTAAGACAAGTCTTCACACAGCACAGAATGACAGCCTAAGAGCAAGAAACAGGGAAAAAATGGGAACCCAAGCTCAGTTTATCCGTGTCAGTTTTTATCTCAACATTCCCTGTGAAGTTTATGAAGAAATCCCTGCTAAAAGATGGGGGGGGAGTTATGTCTAAAAATTTCATTTCTGAGATTAACAAAAGCTCCAACTGCATGGATTAAGCAGACAAGTAACTGAGTGTTATTGCACGCTTAGGATGTAGCTTTAGCAGTCTTGTCTTACATGACATTAGTCTTCCACGCACAGGTCTAATTCTTAAGGTTTTCTTCTTCCTGAGACACGTAGGGAATCGCCTTCTCGGCTAACCGCCCTGTTTTGTCTCAACACAATTGGTAAAAAAACTGCCATGAAAAGCAGCGTCCTTAAAAGACGGGCCTAAGCTTTACCAAGCACTGCACCTTCGTTCAGAAGGACTGGAAATCAGCTGGCAAAAGAGAAAAACAAAGCATAGTATCAAAATAGTTATTGAAAAATCAAACTTGATAAAAATAGAAGTTTAAACTGCTGTTTTAATCAATGTTTGTATCAGATTATCATAACTGTACACCAAATATTAAAGGACTATTTAGGACTGATGCCCTCATCAGTAGGCTCATCTATCAGTATGACGAGAACATGAAAGTATCAATGTTTAGCTGGCACTCAAGTACAGCACAGCTCAAAAGCAGAGGAATTATTGGCATCATAGCACAGAGAAAAAACAGCGGTCAGAATATAATACGCTAAATTTGCAAAGTCAGTATCCCTGATGATTCTAATAGAAATAGCAACCTAGATACTGTGAAGTTCATCACCACTTCTAAAGAGAACACAAAATAGTATTTAATTTGTCTTAGAAACCCAAGAGTCACTGATGGGAATCAGTTTCCCAGATTTTCCCATGTATGCTGCAAATTCAGTGGGACCTGCACAAAATACCAGTATCGCCTATTATACAGTTTTTAAAGTGCATTTCATCCGTTTGAGAAATGAATAAAGTACCAGCTGAACACAGTGACTCGCAATCAAAACAAACAAACATTCTCAACAGCGTCACTCACAGCAAAGCACAGATGAATGAAAGCTCTCCCTTCCCATTTCCAACTTGTTTACGTTCCCAGTAAGGTAACAGGCACTGGTCTGCCTAAAGACAAGGCTCTCTACACATCTGACCACTAGAAAAAAAATGAAGAAAAATCAGAGGAGCCTGCAAAGTTCTTTTATCTCTCGATCAGAATTAATAGTTTTCATCCCAGTCGGGTCAGATGGTAGCCTACTATCTCACAAGAGTTTACTTTGCCAATGAGCATAGAGAAAACATGGATTTATTTCAATCAAGTCAACATCATCCTTATTCACATGCAGATATTAGAAAACAGTCATTTTGATCAACTAATACCAGTTCTGTGTTTCTTGGAAGACTTATTAAATTTTTCAAATCTGTAATGTTCAGATCTGTTTCACAGCATTCTACTATTTTATGTTTCCATTTCCTACACCATTTGCAATGCCAACTTATTTACTGCGCACATGTATAGCTGCTTAAAAATCAATTTTATTTATCACCATGGAATTCTTTCACAGAAGAATACTTAAATCATCATCCTCTGAAATACTTTATTTCTAATACTATATAGAATTAATATTTCAGTTAAAGAAGTATTGAAATATTCACTATAGTAACAAGGAAGGGAAAATCTGCATGCCAGCAGTACCTGTAATGAAAATGCTGTTTCAGAGTCAATTTGCAGGCATTTGGAGGGCTGAGGGATGACACAACACTGAGTAACACTCGTATGTAACACATGAAGTCCGTCGCCAGTGAAACGCAAAAGATCCAATAATCTTTTTTTTTTTTTTATAAAAAAAAAAAAGCAGCTACCATCTTGAAAGCTATTGGTAGTGACAGTAACAATGCAATTCTTTGCTACCCACAAATATGGTACCAATATCTAGGAAAACATGTCTAAATTTCTGCACATTATGTCATTAACCGGAACACCACCGCAAACGCACAGATGTCAATACCACTGCAGTACAGGCAATAGGCCTTCAGCAGATTTTTTCCTCATCTGCAGAAGAACAAGGGCCAAGAGAGACAACTATAACACTGGAGATTTCAGCCAGAATAACAGAGAGGTTTATATATAAACTGAAGTCCAGGGAGAAGGAAAAAGCAATAAGCAAAGACTAGTTTCAGTACATCAGAAGGCAAGAAAGATTTATTGCTGAAGCAAAAGTCCGAATACGAAGTTGTGTGCGGCAGGGATAGAGGAGATAGCACAGGACCACTGGAAACCAAAGCAAGACCTCTGTCAGACAAATGAACCTTTGGGAGTCGAAATTCTCAGAAAAGGTACTCTCCTCTTAAAGAGCAACCGCATCAAAATGAATACACCACAAGGAGAGGACAGAAACATCAATCTCTTGTTGCCTTTTTTTGTTTTAAAAAAAAAAAAAAAGAAAAAAAGGACAAAGTAATAAGTATGCACTAATATAGCCAGTCAGCCCAGACTGTTTACACCTCCGAATACAAAAGGGAGTTCTGCCAGCCACTGGTAATCCTGGTATTGTTCATATTCTATCTGCAAGGAATTCTGGCTAAAAAATGACAATCTAGTCTCTCTCAAAAACAGAAGACGCATGAAAATGCCAAAAACTCCCACTTACTTTAATCTCAAAGTTCTGAAAGTAATAAACAAGGAAAAAAAAAAAAAAAGTTGAAAGTGTAGGCAGTTTAGAAGCAAAATTTCAGAACCAAGATATACCTGAGCAGAAGTTTGAGGCCATATCAGCCAAGACCACTCAGCAGGTCTTCAAAAGGAAATGAAGTTCTACTCTTAAGTATAAAGTTGTGTTTGTTAAACCATTTTCAAAAATTTCTTCGGTCTGGACAGGGCCTATGATGCAGAAAGTTGTCTGCTGTCAATAGGGATGTACATACATCACTAAAATCTGACAGATTTTAAAAAAACAACAAACCACCCACACAACAAAACATAAAAACCCACCTTGAACCAGAATGATCAGCATATGGATCACCAGCATACAAAGAAGATTTTTTTTTTTTTTTAAAGTTGGGTTGAGGTTCTTTTTTTTTTTTTCTTGTTTTGTTCTTTTTTTTAAAAAAAAAACAACCCAAACACAAACGCAGTTCTATCTGACAAAGCTAGTTTTGTTAAAGCTGGAGCCTTCTGCTAACCCACTTGTAAAGCTGCATGCTTGGTGCAAACTACAACCTGCAGCTCTTCTCTTTTACTGTTCTGTTCTCCAACAGCTGGCAAAGAGAACAGGAATGGAAGGCTACGTAACTGTGTACGGATGTTCATAAAGCCAAAGAGATTACGGGTGGAAGTTTCCAGATAATCCAGAAAATACAAAGGGAGCTGGAGCCACATTTCTACTATGGGGAAGGCTCAACTTCTTACATGAACCAGTTAATTTTTCAAATGAGAATCTGCTAGAGTAATAACTTACAATATCACACATGACTCGCTCATGGCTTGAGGGGAAAGCAAGATCCCTGAGGCTGCAAAACCGGTAGTAATCTCTTAGCCAGCGTTAAAGAAAATAGCAATAAGCCTTGAGGACATATTAGCCACATCCAAGAGAGTTGTGTTTCTATTGCTTCTCTAATACATAATTATGGCTATGGAGGAGTAATGGAGGAGCAATTTGAATATTAATTTAATAAATAATTCCTTAACAGACTTATTTCAGATTTAAACAAATGTGGGCACTCAGGTGTTAAATGGCTGATTTTAGTGCCAGGCCTACGTATGCAGTAACATTCTGAATTTTAACAACCTGTAAGCAAAAAAAAAAACAAACCACAAAACAAAACAAAAAAAAACAAAGAAAACTTTGCAACAAAAGGGCCTCAGGTAATTGAATTAGACATCCCCTGGAAATCACATTATTCTATTGCTACAAATGAAGCCAAAGTGATCACTAAGTGCATCAAAGCTTGTAAACTCAGTACGTAAAGATGTACAACTTTCCAAAATTTATAGAAGAGGAGAGAAAAAAAAAAAAAAAAAAAAAAAAAAAAAAAGAGTGCAACAGTCAGAGATAGAGGGCTTTGGAAATGGCAACAGATGTTACGTTTTTAAATACTTAGTTGAAGGACAAGCTGTAGGGCAGTTTACTGCTATTTGTTGCTACCTGAAAAAGAAACGTCATTCAGATGTGTTTGAAATATACAGCAATACATTACACAAAGAATGGAATAAGTTAAATGACAGAGCTTTTGCCATTAGCACATCAGATGCTAGCTAGCCTTGAAATCCTCTTCCCTCAGAACATGGCTTAAGAGAACTGAAGTGCCCATAGGTGAGGAGAAAGAACAGTTCACTTGGACGCCACCAGTTTCTCACTGAGACAACTCTTGTCTCCAAACTGGGACTCAAGTGGGATCTTCCTACCAGACACCCTGACAAGTGTCTCTATTGGCTGCCACTCTCAGCATAAGGAGCAATTCAAATCCAAACGTGTCCCAGTGAATTACAGGTCACTGCTGAAGTTGAGGCCTTTATAGCTTGATAAGTAACCATTTAAATATTCTCTGTTTTACTTTTAGTCACATTTAAGTTGAGAGGGGTGGTTGTTTTGGGTTTGTTTTTGTCTTTGTTTTTTCACTGTGAAACCAAACTCTCTAAACTGTGGCTTGAGCACAGAAGGGAGTTTGCTCCCTTGCACCAGCTCATCTAAAGAGATGCACACAGCTACTGGTAGCGCTCCTGGAGCCCAGTGGGTGTCCAACTGTCCTCCACAACAGGGGAAGGTTTGCCTCTCTGTTCCACACTAACATCTGACAGCAGGAGTTTGGGGAGTGCCTTGAATGAGCAACTGTAAGGAATCCTGTGAAGGGAGGACTGATTTTACATTCTGACTAATCTCAATTTCCAAAGAATGCCTCAGCTCTACCTCAGTTTGCTACGGCTCCTCACCCCACAATGGCGTAAGGGCATCCTATGCATTAGTGCAGGTAGAAACAGAACCATTTAAAGAGGCAGTTTAACTGAATTATTTTTTGCAGACCCAAAAATAAAACCAATCTGTTATTATGAACCTTTATTAAGCGGCTCACATTTCAGTATAAATCACACTAAAAAGATTTTTAAAAAAGATATTTACACTACAGTGCTGACACATTTAAAATGAAAAAATTGGTATAAATAAGCTCTATGGAAAAGCCTGGAATTGTCAAAAAGAATTCTGGCTCATCTTACAAAAAATATATATGTTAAATGTCAGCTCTACTCTAAAACCTACAACTCAAAATTATTTAAAGACTTCTTTATGTTAAACCTGCAGTGTTTACAGTGCATCTGGCCCTAAGTGCTTCGATACTTCACAGTTATGGACAGGCACTGAGGAATGTTACAAAGCTACATAACTATTTTCTGTAACAGATGCAAAGGCAAGTTACAAACTTGCCTCACAGAGTTTATCTATCTTTACATTATTACATCATTAAGTTTAAAAAGGAATTTAAAACCATATATACAAATTTAGCACAAAAAATCATCCTCTCTTTGTCCATGCAGTTTTGGATATGATGAACTACGTTGTCTTGTATCATCTGGATGTACGTGACCTCCAGGGCACAACTTGCCTTGCAAGTCCTTGTTGCCAGGTTCAAATTTAGAATCCATTTCCAACTTAAATGCCGTCAACTCAACATGATCCAATCTCGTATGAACGTTCTGGCCCCCAACATCATTAGGTGCCGCTGTCTTTTCAGCAAGACCAACATTCATGGGTTCTTCTTTTACTCGGTGAGATGCAATAGGTTCGTGTTTTATCGGCATAAATTCCTGCTGCAAGTGCTTTGTCTGCAGAGCATCTGAAAATTTGGTGTCTTCGGAGGGATTTTTGCTCATGGCGCAAATTCTGCTGTCAGTCTGAAGTCCGATAACCGAAGACTTGGGATCTGCAGCAGTCTCTGCTTCAACAGGACTTGTGTTTTGAGAAAGTTCTTCCTCTGAATGATACAGCTTGAGCCGGATGTGCCAAGCCAAACTGCACACAGCTGAAACTGTTTTGAACTGGTGCACAACATTCCTTGGGATAAAGTAAATGTCATTATCGAATAACTGAATTCTGGCATATCGAATGCCTTCCCTTCGCAGCTGATTAAGTTTTGCATCATCAACCCACTGGACACACTGGAGGGAAAAACAGCAGGAAGAAAAATAGTCAAAACTCTGCTTTAGGATTCAGCAGACACCTGACCCGTTAACGGTTTGGAGCATGCTTACCTGGGAGAGCGGAGGCTCGTGCAAATCTAACTGCATTCGCTGAACCACCTCTAAGAAGTCTTCAGCATGAAAACAAATTACATCTTTGGTTATACGAGGCTGCTCAGACCTACAGAAGAGTAAGAATCACAGCGTCAAGAGGCGGAAACTAACACTGTACAGAGAACAATAAAGAACCTGCAAGCAAGGATAAAGCAAATGATAAAAACACCCAACAGAACAATATCAGTGTGACCTACGTTTTGAAGAAAAAAGGCTTACTAAAATGGCTAATTCTCAAACACAAGGTCATTAGACCGGTTAAATAGTTTAACCACAACGTCTTTACAAGTGGCAGTAAAAGCCACAACGAAAGGCCAACAAAACTCACTGGTTTTATTTTCAGTTGACCTCTGTCTGCCTTGATGCGGAAAGACAGATGCCCCAGATAACTCTGGGCTTTATCTGTCAACACAAAATTTAAATTACTATATTTTTCAATTTTTATTAATTTCCACAGGCACATAAGTTTGAGGAATGAGGGTTTGCTTTGTTGGTCCACTTTTGTTTGGGGGGTTTTCTGACTCTTTTCAATAGAGCTTTGAGTCTGTCTCTCTCTTACATGTGCATAATATAATTTAAAATAATAAGATCTACACAGTATCTCGGCTCTCGCCCCACTACCGCTGCCCAGTCTTAATTCACTCCCGCTTCACACAATCAGAGCAAGCAGAAAGTTTGAGGCTCCAGCGAACAACCTGAAGAGGAAGTAAACCACAAAATCTCAGAGCCCAAAACACAAACACATTAACATCTGAACAATCCACTTCTTCCTCAACTGCAACTACCCAATTTTCTGTCTCAATGCACTGTAACACAAATTTACATCATTTCAGCCAAAGGGAATTCACTCCTCTGACTTCTAGACAAAGAGCAAAAGGTGGTTTTAGTGTTTGCGTACGCAAAGGTAACCTCCAAAACTAAGATCATTCCCCCAAACTAAGGTCAGAACATCCTGAAAAATGCTTCTTAAATCTGGATCAAGAAGCCCATAAGATTATGGGCTTTTTTATTTGGCTAAAATGTAAATAGCTTCAAACAAGACACATTCATTTCCTGAGTCTCACATGGAAATTACAGAGACAGACACCATACAATATCACACAGCTTCCAACAGGATTCTTCCTAGGTTATCTACCATCAATAAATCAGGATTCTAACAGCCATGACTTTGAAGCAGAAGCACAAAAATTCTGCTCAACTCCAGATAACACACAGAATTGCCAAAAGGTCTTCATGTGCACCTCTGAGGCAGCGGCTCAGGTCAGCCCACATGCACTATTTAAAGCAAAACAAAGTTTAAAGTTATTTTTACATCTAACTCAGTTACAGCAATTCAATTACAGCCATCACACTGTGTCTGTAAGGAACCTCTCTAGTTTCAACCACTGCACTAAACCAAGCAATCTAGCAGGGGACAAGCACAGCTAGTGCACAGGGACAGAGTAGCGGGGAAAAAAGTCCAGTATCTGCTAATCTTCATTAAATTTCTAATTACTACATTAAGCTATTTTGTGCTACTTCTGCCCATTATAAATTGAAATTCAGGCAAATATTTTTCGAACAGCTAGGGAAGTCAGTTGCCACTTACCACTCTCCACAGTGCACAGCCTTCAATACTCCCACAGCAGCCGTGGTCTGTCGTTCAAAACCTTGTCCTATGTGATCTGCATGGGCTCGTGTCCGGTCTTCAAACAGCATTTCACGGGGTTCGCTGGTTCGAGGTAGGTACTGCAAGTTTTTTATTTCATTGGTAGTTCTGTATAAGAAGAGAAATTTCTGTATCACTTTTATTGTTTTTAATGACTTCATTTCCACCACAGCCAATAGGATTGTTTTTCTCCCTTTAGTGAGAACACACAGTCAAATGAGAAAAACAGTAACACTTAGGACAAAATAAAAGTGTAATGAGCTGTGCAAAAACAATCAGAACATCTATGTAATAAAAAAACTATAAAAATAAAACAAAACACACCACACTCCAAAAAACTACCACAGTATGAGGACCTTGAGTGCACTAAAAGGCCCGAATGAGTGAGCAGCCTCGCCTTCAGTCTCCACCCCTAAACCCAGACAGCAAGAACAGCTGTCTGGCAAGAATTTAAGCTGCAGAAGAACTGGTCTTCACCTCAGCCAGAGATGTGCTGGGCTGCACACCTGCTTCCCAGCTTGACCTAAGGATGTCTTTGTGACAATGGACCTCCCTGCCTTTGCTGCTGCTTGACCATTCTACATACATTTCAATTATTCCTGAAGTCGTCCCTCATCATTCGTCTTTCCACCAAACCACAGGGAAACATGTATTTATATTTAGTTCCATGTTGTAGAACTGGGATTGAGAAGCATCAAAAGATTATTTCTTCAGAGCATAATGAAAGCGAAGGAAACACTGCAGAGCGGGGACAGAGCCACGAGACCATTTTCTTGGACACCTGGAGCCGACACTGTGTGCCACATTTTTCCAAGAGGTGTTTATAATCCTAACGTAGCCAAGGTTGGAAGGGACATCTGGAGACTGCAGTCTTTCTTGCTTCGCTCAACTAGAGCAAGTTGCTCAGGACCATGGCAAGTTCAGAGCAACTCTAAGGACAAAGTCTC
Source organism: Baryphthengus martii (assembly GCA_013396935.1). Taxonomy (NCBI): domain Eukaryota; kingdom Metazoa; phylum Chordata; class Aves; order Coraciiformes; family Momotidae; genus Baryphthengus; species Baryphthengus martii. The sequence continues at coordinate 67,531 of VWZK01014536.1, forward strand.
TGGGCAACATGTCCAAGTGTTCAACCACTCATGAAGAAAACTTTTTTCTTTTTTTTTATTTTAAGTGGGATTTCTTGTAATGCAGTTTGTGTTCATTATGTCCTGTCACATCAATGGGTACTGCTGAAAGACATCCTTCTTGCAACCTCCCATCAGATGCTCATACACATTGATACGACGTCACTGAGCCTTTTTTCAAGAGTAAATCCTAGTTCTCCCATGCCTGCCTCTCATGTCACCAGACCTGCTCCACTATGCCCATGTCTGTTTTGGACTGGAAAGCCCAGAACTGGACCCGATACTCCAGATGTGTCTCCCTAGTGAGGAACAAAAGGCGAGAATCATCTCCCTCAACCTCTTGGCAGTGCTCTTCCTAATCCTGTCCAGGAGGCTGCTGGCCTGCTTGGCCAAAGGCACACTGAGGGCTTATGGTCACCCCGTCATCCAGCAGGAGCCCCACGTTCTTTGCTGCTGGGTTTTTGTCCAGCCGGTTGGTGCCCAGCCTGCACTGGTGTGGGGGTTATTCCTCCCAGGTGCAGGGCTTTGCACATCCCTGTGTTAACTTCCTGAGTCCACTGAGTTGTACAGCCTCTCAAGGTCCCTCTCACTCAGTGCAGCCCTGTGGTGCAGCAACCACTCTGTCCAGTTTCCTATCACCTCCAAACCTGAGGGTACAGAGCACACCCTCTTTAATGAAGATGCTGAACAGTACTGTCACAAGATATCAGTGTCTGAGTTACTGCAGTTGTGACTGTCCTCCAGATGGATTCTGCGATAACAACTTTTTGAGCACAGCAGTTAAGCCTGTTCTTGAACCACTTCACTGTCCACCAGTCCAATATGTTCTTCATTAGTTTGTCTATTAGAATGTTATGGGAGATGGTGTCCAGCGTGGAAAGCTTCGCTAAATTAAAGATAAGCAACATCCCCGGCATTCCTCTCATCCCGTGAGCCAGTCATTTTGTTGTAGAATGCTATCAGGTAGATAAGGCACGACTTCCCCTCTTGTAAATCAGTACTAGCTATTCCAAACAATCATTTTGTTCCTCGTGTTGGAAATGGTGTCCTTCCTAGGATGAAGGTGAGGCTGATGGGCCTGCAGTTCCCCAGGTGCAGCTTCTTATTCTTCTAAATGTTTGGAGGGACACTTGCTTTCCTCTAGTCATGAGAAACCTTTGTCAATTGCCATGACCTTTCAATCACAACCAAGAGTGGCCTTGCAATGATACTGGCTGGCTCAGACTGCACTTGTGAGTACATTCAGTCAGGTCCCATGGGCTTGTGTCTGTCTAATCTGTATGTCTAACATGCTCCTTAACCTGATTCTCCTCCGCTGAGGGCAAACAGTCCTTGCTCCAGACATTCTAACTGTCTCCTGGTCCTGGCATTCCTGAAGGTAAATCTCACCAGTACAGACAAGGGCAAAGAAAGAACCGAGTATCTTGGCAATTTCCACGTCCTTTGTCTTCAGGTTGTTTACCCCATTCAGCAGACATTTTCCCTAGTCTTTCTTTTGCTGTCCATATGCTCGTAGAAGTTCTTGCTGCCCTTCATATCCCTTGCCAAAATTCAGCACCAGATGGTCTTTTGCTTTAACTGCATCCCCTTCATGGTTGGACAGTGTCTCTATACCCCTCCTCAAGCACCCAATCCTGCTTCTACTTCTTGTGTGCTTCCTTCTTATGTCTGAATTTTGAACAAGAGAACTCCAGAGACATGATTTCTCATGACATGCAATATTCAGGCTCTGCAGTGGACATCCCTACTCTTAAGCTAGTAACTATATTCACTACCACAGCAAAGCTTAGAGATGTCATTTAACCTTGGAGGTGTTACTTTCCAGATGAGACAGATGCCATTCTCCCTTGAGGTCTTTAAGCATCCCTTCACATTTAAGAACTGGGGTATTAAATGCAGTCTCAGGACATACATCAGTAATGATATGTCTGTTCACACTTCCCTGCAGTTTTCACCTTAAATTCCTACTAGAGCTCCAAAAAAGACCAGTGTAAATACATGCTAAATATCAACTAGTAAAAAGTTTGGGATAAAATGGATTTGTAGAGAAAGAATACTAACCAGGCATTCAGCAAGCAAAATAATTCAACATACCTCTTCCTTTTGAAAGGTGACTTTGGCATGTCAGCCACGGGGATCATCTGTTCTCCTGGACGTACCCACATAATGGGACCATCATCACTGTCTTTACGACTCTCTAATTTTAAACTAGACAGTGTTCCCCACGGCAGTGTACACTGATGGGAAATACAAGCCACAGTTTCGGAGTGAGTTACTTCATTAGACCACTCAATTCTCTAAGCAAGTATCACACACTCTCACTTCATTACAACAGTACTAGACAGTATATTGTCCCCCTTCTCCCAACCCATTCCCTTCTGTCCTTACTTTTAAGAAGGGTGATTCTTCCAACATATCAAGGAATTCAGGGAAGTAATCCCCCACTTCCTCATCAACTGCTCCAACCAGGCTGATCTGTCTCATTGGGCCAGCTCTATACGTACCATGAGAGTATGTTCTTTTTACCTACAAGTAGAATATGATAGCAAAAGTTACACCGATTAAACATCTTTAATGATTAAAACTACATGTTTTTGGATTGGTATAAGCCCTACAGTCTTCAGTATACTTAATATTATTATGAAGTTGATTACTATGAACTCATCACCAAAGACAGAAATTCTTATTAAAGATACATGACAACTTGTATTTTATTTATGTTACAGTTTGAAACTATCAATTATGATAAAGTTTGAAGGTAAGATTGAGTAATTATTTATTGCTTTTCAAGAAAATATCATTCCAAAATAGTAATTGTGAAAAGCTATTTACTTGTTCTGCTCAATAACTAGTAAATAAGGATTCTTACCTGGATTACTCAAGTCTAGCTGATTTTTTTAGCTTTTTCTTGTAACAGTCAGGTAGAATACTTGAGTTACACCTAATTAAACTCTATAAACACTTCCTCTGCTAATCATCCTCTCCGGTATGGCCTCTGTGTGAGCACGTTAACTGGAGCTAATTAGCAGAGTCAACACATTGCTTGTAAAGAGTCAGTACAGGAAGAGATAGAATGACAGTTACTCCATGTTTGCTGTGCTAACATGTCTTGTGCTCCCTTTACACACAACTTTAAGTGCTGTAACATTCATAAAACCTTTTATTTTGAACTCAAACAGAAACATATACTGTTATAAGGTGTGGGGGTTTTTCCAAAAAAATCTAACCTGTCGTGTTACATCAACAAAATTCTCAGGCATGAGATTGATGAGGATCACTTTCCCCTTAAGATTCCCATCTCCTGTTTAACAGGCTGAAGGACCCAGTGGTATTAGATGAAATATAACCAGCCTGGAATAGAGGGAAAAGCGGGCAGACGACCACACAAACCAAGTAAGGCTCTCGCACTGCATCTCTAGACATTCTGCATCCAAAGCAAGAAAAAGAAAAAGGGCAAGCAAAACAGTTAATGAAATACTGCTCAGCTGTGGTCCTCACTCGGGCCATTAAAATCCTAGGTAATTATGGCAGTGCAGGGGAGTATTAGCAGCAGTTCCTGAAAACAGTACTAAACCACCCAAGATGGAACAACACTGTGCCCTTCTGAGCAGACAGACTGATGTAACCATATGTATTCCAGAAACACAGAACCACTTTTCTTCAGATAATCTCCGTCCTCATATACACCCAGGAAACGGAGGACTGACTAAAAGTAGGACCCAATGTCCAAGCTGATGGAATGACAACCCATCGCAACTGGACTGGAAAGAGCAATCCTCTATTGCCCCACTCCTTAGTCACACATTCTTGTAGCTTTTTTTTTGCACGGACAGCTGGTGCTTTTGTAATAAGACATCAGAAAACATAAATTTCTGGTCAATCTGCATCAGCTTAGTCCTCAACTGTATCTGCACTGGCCCAAAGCAGCAGGAACTCACATGACTAAAGCACTGGGACAAGGAAAGGCCACATTCACTTGTCATGACTGCCTCACTGGAAACACCAATTCCAAAGTACCCTAAAAACACCTTCTGAAGCTACAGATAGTCATAAATCTGTTACTCACAGTTTACTGATAAACCTAACATGCAAAAGGATGCTTCTTTCACTGACACAAGTAGCTTAGTATTCCACCATTCTGGGCCAGGCTAGTAAGCTGCTGGTTTTCATCTGCATCCTTGATTAAAGGGAACAATTTTTCTGCCTTTTTCCTTGTTTCCTTCTGCTACTATTATCATTCTCCCAAGTAACAAGTGACAGGACAAGAGAAAAGGGCCTCAATTTGCACCAGAGGAGGTTTTGATTATGTATTATGAAAAATTTCTTCACCAAAATTCTGTATGAATTCTATATATTAAATTATGCACTGACCACAAGCATTACACACCTCTCAATGTAATCTTCCTGAAATTAATTTCACAGGTAACAGCATGACTACACTTTTAGGAAGTTACAAATTTGCTCAAATAAATAGCTAACAATCTAAATCCAGAATAAAAGAAGGAATCAATGACACACAGTTCTTCTAGCACGTGGTCAACACAATCAGAATCAATATACATACACACAAAATAATCACCAATTCAGTATCATACAACGGACAGGTAAAATAGATACAGACATAACTGAGTAAATACAACATAGCCTAACTTCTTTCTTCTCACGTAGGTTAAACCTTAAACATGTCACCTAAGAACACACAAAAAGAGACTGTGTCATTCTCTTGCATCAAGGTAATGGAAAATTATGACAGCAAAAACATCACCAAATTCAGAATTAGTAAAATTTGAGAAATATCTGCTTCTGTGACTATTATGGCATCGAATGGTTTTTTTAGTGTAACTTTACTTGCTCAGTTTTAAGTAAGTTCTAAAAAGAAATATTTTAGACACCACTTCTTGGTATCTAAAAGAATCTGAAGGCTAAATTTGAATATATAATTCTGACAACAATATATTTCAGTATTATCGTCCTACGAAGAGGAAACATTTTAGACACTATATGTTAAAGATGTTTCTATTTTCTGCTTGAAAGACACAAACTGTAAGGAACAGTCCAGAGAAAACAAGCATTTCAAGGGTTTAATTTTAAAAACGTAAACTAGGGCAAGTCACAACTGAATACCTATTTTTAATATAGTAGGGTTGTGCAGATTTTTTTCAGTTGTTCTCTAAGATTTTCCAGTGAGAATTTCAAAGGTTTACATTTCTTTCTGTTTCTCAGCTTTTAAACAAGGAAGCCTGGAAAAGCAGTCCTCATAGCAAAAAAAGAAAAAAAAAAATCAATCCAGTAACATTGAACTCAACATAATTTCAAGAAATCCACAAAGAAAGCCCCACCACAGACCACCAAAACCAATAAAAATATTAAATCACGAAAAAATATGCTAGGAGATCAAAAGGAATAGCGGGTTTGAATTGCACTACAGAAGTGCACAAGCAACGCACTTACACAATTGCATCTTAGAACTGATAATATCCAGCTTCACATTCACTGCTATTCCTGTAATTCTGTTACCTCAAACACTAGTCATGGACAGGCAACGTGGTATACCTTACTAGCTGTTCAAAGGGTTTTCTGCTCCTTGACAAATCTTTTCAAACCCTCAAATGCTTACAATTCCAAATTGGAACCAATACTGAAACATTAACTGAAAAAAGAGTCATCGAAATTGCTCTGAGTTTAAAAATCCTTGCAAATCTGCTTGGCTACTTTTTACTTTTGAATCAGATGTACTTCATACTAATTTTTTATTTTTTTGGGGGGAGGGGGGGTGTGGAGGGTTGTGTGTGTCAGGGTTTTAGGACCAGAGTAAGATGCCTCAACAGTTCTAACATTACTCAAGAGCAATCCACTATCATTATAAAGCTTTAAATTTCAACAAACATAACCGTTTCCTAATTGTAAGTTTCTGGAAATGCAATCCCAAGATTTTTACTGCAGTGTTGTTTCGCCACTGTCCTTTTTCTATTGAAGTTTATCACTTTACATGTCTCACCTTGCAGCTGAAATCCTCAAAAGATACTATGGATGGACAGACATTTTTAAAAGCAAGATGGTCTATTATTCTGAATATGGTGACACAAAAAACAGCGAAGCAGTTGATAAAGAATTCAAATAAAGTAATTTAAGAATAGCATTCATTAGATACCTTCGTGGAAAATGATCTTGTGAAAGCAAAGTAGCTATTATGCTCTTGTAACTCAGGAAGATCTATGACAAGGTTTAGTCTCAGATCCCATCCCAGCTGCCAGTACAAGCCTCTAGGGTTTTGTTTAGGGTTGGTTCTTGTTAATACAGAATAGTGACAAAAAAAGAGCAACATAAGACTGTCATTTCGTATTTATTGTCTGAAACTGCCAAGAAAAAAATAGTTACTTTTCTAGATTGCTAAGTGAAAACAAATGAGCAGGTGTTGCAGATTTCTAATGTCATTCCATATGTACTGACTCTTTGTTCAATGATAATCAGTAAGTGAAACCTTTTTCTGCTTGGAAGACAATAGGCTGCCATCATGTACCAGAAAAGTCCCTTACATATAGTCTTACAGATTATTTGATCAAAAAAAGATGGAGCAATATATATGCTTTAACAGCTAATACTCAATTTTTCATGATCCAGAGATAAAAAAAAAACAAACAAAAACACAAAACACACACAACAAATGAAATGAAAAGAAAAAGAAAAAGGAGGTTATATTTTGGGGATCTTACGTAACAGCAAGCCATTGCTAAAAACCTTTAAAACTTTTTAATAACTAACCAAATATTGAAAAAACTTAAAAGCAAGAAGTGAATTCTATTGAAAACAAAATTCTCCTGAAAGCTACTGAAACACAACTGAAGAGACACGTAGTCTTAATATAAAAAATTCTTTCCAGAAGACAGGAGAATAACATAGCATACAGAAATAGACACTGCACAAATGATAAGAAAATGAAACACCAACTGATTATTTCAGATTTTCTTTAAAGAAAAATATTTTCAGCAGTTCAACTCATATACTAGAACATTTTCAAGCAGGATTTGACAAATTATAAAGGGAGGGGTAAACAGCAAAAACCTCTCTGCAAACAATATACTTTAACGAACTAAACAAGGAGGACATCAAAGATAATATTAAAAAGGGCTAAAAGAATTGGAATTAAAAAGCTCCTTGTGCAGAACTTTAAGAAGGGAGGACGACGATTCATTTGAAAAATCACAACACAAACATGAACTATCATTAATTACTATGGCATTTCTTCCTCTAAAACATTTGTTATTCTTTATACTACTTGAATATCCAGTGTCCACCACAGTTAACATAGGCAACATGGAATAAGTTACTTCAGACTGGGGGAGGGGGGGGGTGGGAGAAGGGGGAAACAACAACAAAAATTATTTCTCTGAAGATGCAAACTGCCTGCTATTGTGGAACGAGGCTGATTGCGTAGTCCTACAATCATCCTTGAGCTACCTCTGGCATAGTAAACTAATACAACTTGCTAAAACCGATCACTCATGAGTAAGTGAGGCTTTCTGCTGGATTTACAAAATAAACTGGTTCACCGGTTTGAGAAGTACGACAGCTTGGCACAACCACACGCAACTAGGATGGAACACAGCACAGAGAACATTCTTTTAGCAGCAGCAGGTGCTAGGTTGGCTCTGACCATTTGTTTAAATGTGTACCAAGTAGTATAAAACACTTTTCCTAAACTGAACACAATTAATGATGAGAATCCCCCTATTGTACCCTACAGTACGAAGGCAGTAAGCTAAAAAGAAACAAAGCTTTAATCAGTCAGTGAGAATCCAAACCCACAAACCAGATTCTTCAAAGGTGGAAGAGGACAAACATACCATCCTCAAGAGACAGGTGCCAAGAGAAGCAAAACACAAGAGTTTGAGACCATTTAGCCTAGCTTCAATTTCCAAAAAAGAACAGTTAGTTAGCCACTCGTGTCTTAACCACCTAGAAAATAACATGTTAAGTATTTATTATCTTTGACCACGTAAAAAAAACCCCAACCAACCAAACCCCAAACACAACCCCACAATACAACAAACCTTTCTTTCTGTGACAGGAGGGTCTTTTTCAGAAGCCAGTACACAGCCTGACACTTGCATCATGTTCTCAAAACTGCTACAGAAATGTGGTCTAGTAACAGCAAACTGAGCAGTTCTCATTTGTCTGTGTTCACAGAACTATCAGTAAGAAAGGATTAATTCTGTGGCACGCAGCAAGGATCTCTCCCCTGAACAGGACGTGTGTTTATGGAACCCGCAGGCAACACAAAGCTGCAAGCCTACTACAGGAAAAGATCAAAACTAACAAGATCTTTGATAAACTGGAGAAGGGATCTGAATACACGGGATATAATTTAATTGAATGAAAGCAAAGAGCTACACTCAGATCTATATAATGAACTGCATAAACATGAAAATGAGAGTGACTCACTTAGCAGAGCTGCAGCTGCAGCACAAACCGCTCTGAAAAAGGCAGGAATAGATAACAAAGAGCAATAATTTGCAAGACAGTTTGAAGCAATCTTCTCATACTCCTTGACAACAGTATCACCAGGCAGGCACTGTCCATTTTCGGTACTGTTTTTAATAAAAACAAAGATGACTGAAGAAAGCACAAGGGGGAGAGCAGTAAGAACGATAAGGATATAACATGTAATGGTAGAATGAAACAACAAAAATTGCTTAATCTAGGGAGGGGAAAAAAAAAAAGGAGCTGTTAAGCAATCTGCAAATACAGAGAACACTGAAAGAAAAGCATTAACTGTTTGCCTTGTCCACTAAAGATTAGAATATAAAGACTGGCAGGAAGATTAAGATACAAGAACAAATTAAAAAAAAAAAAAAAGAAAAAGCGCCATAAACATGTATTTGTACCAATTTCTTTGGGAAGCGTGGAGTCACCTAGAGATCTCCAGCGAGTACATAATTCAAGCATTTGTCAGATACAGCTTTTAAGTAGTCAATCTTTTCTTGAAATACAAGAAATTGTTCGGTACTGCTCAGCAGTTTACTTCACCTGTACTAAGAAGTTGCCTCTGGGACAAAAGTGAAGCACAGTAAGAACCAACACACTGAGTATTGTTGTGGTTAAACAGGAAGTGTGTGCTTTGGGATTTCAGCAAGGCAATAAAAAACTTACACTTACCCACCATGAGGACACAGCAATGGGTTCAAAATATTAGAGGCATTTGTCCCAGCAGCACTAAATAGCTTAACTGATGTAAATCACAAATAGGTGGCAAAAGCTGATTATTTATGTTCTTTGAAATCCTCCTAAGAGCCTAGCAAGTAAGATTCATAGCTGCCAGGTACCTGATGCAGCTGTTGCCATCAGCACAAATGACAGAGCCCAGGTGTGTACCTACAGAGGACAGCCTTCCAGTGCCTGAAGGATTGACGGCCTGCCTACAAGGATGCCCGGGGAGGTAGTTGAGGCCCCATCCCTGGAGATATTCAGGGTGAGGCTTGACAAAGCTCTGAGCAACCTGATTTAGTTGAGGATGTCCCTGCTCACTGCAGGGGGGTTGGACTAGATGACCTTCGGAGGTCCCTTCCAACCTAAACCATTCTATGATTTTATACCCATACTAATTCCATTTTGCCCAATGAGAGAAACAGAACAGACAGTTCATAGGAATAGAGTTGTTCCACTAAACAAAACAAATTTAATAAAGGAGTACTTAAACACAGGCCCAAGCTAGGTGATGAGAAACTCCAAGTCCTCTCCCTCCAAAATTTACAGGCTAATTCTGACGAGACAAAATCAGCTCCAATACAAACTCCACTCTCCCGTGCCTGCTGTAACTATTTTCCCAAGATTCTGCCCACTTCTAATCTCCAAACAAGTGAAACTATATTATTTCTGTCTGAGACAGGTATATTGGGAAGCTCAGAGAAGTTAATCTATAATGCAACAATTGTGAAAACTAAGTAAATTACTTGAGATGAAGACTTGCGAGATAGACATAGGACTTCAGCAGTTTTGACCTCACCAACAGAATTTACTGTGGAATCTGCCTCTTACCACAGAACTCAGTGACTTGAAAGTTGTTGGGTTTTTGCTGGTTTGATGGTTTTTTTGGGGGGGTTTGTTGTTTTGTTTTTTTTTTCCCCAAGTAACACATACTTTGATCTGCTGCAAAACAGGAGATAGAAGAGTACTGAGTAGTACTGGAACAATCAACATGAGAAATAAAAATTCTGATAAAACACTATACAATACTTTCTGCTTTTAGGCTTAGGTCATCCCTCCATTTTATTTTTTTTTTAATACTTTAAGATCTTTATAAATACCTTTGTCACACTGACTACATGTGCTACAATGAGTTCTCAAAAACAATCCAAGAACCTCATGTACTAAAGTGACCCTCACTTCAGTGTTTTAGTTCAAATTAGCAAAGCAATATCCAAGTTTCTTAAGGCTAAAGAATATTGAGGTGGATACTCAAAACAGACGTGATAAAACTAAGTTCCTAAGAGACCAGAAAACAATTCACCTCTCAGCTAAGACTGCACAACTGCTAGACATTGCTCAAACAGCTCAGCACGACAGAGAACACAGCAGCACAGAGCTCTTGCAATGTAGGAACAGAAAATTGCATCTAAAATTTCATAGAAATGTACCGCAACAGCACATTTAAATACCTTTAAAAGATTCTGAAAGAACTCAAGAGACAGGACAACATTATCAATCAGCACAAAATGTTACAAGTTATGCAATTGTTTAATACTTCTTATCAAGGAAGGCAGAGGCAGAAAACTGAGAGGTAACTGGTCCTAGTCAATCAGAAATTTAAAAACACACACATAAAAAAAAAATATAGTTGACTTAAAAAAAAAAATAAAAAAAATCACAAAATTCACCACTCTCAGGTTCAAAAAGGTCCTGTTACATCCCTGGAGGATGAGCATTCTTACCATTTCACTGGGATTACTAGACTAATACTCCTTCCTAGACATCTTTTTTTGATATTGGCCTCAGACAGAAAGGAGACGACTAAACTAACAAAACCTGTCAAGTGTAGCAGATCACCTGAGAAAGACAAAAAAAGCTGCCAGAGTAAGACAAAAACATAATGAAATAAGGAAAAATAAAACCAATAGCTAGGCAACCAAGACACTGACTTAAATATTTCAAGGAAGAGTGACGCTACACAGAAGGCGGTATGAGTAAGTCTGGTGTGTGCCTGTATACATTATTTATACACACTACTGCCTCCATGGTAGCAAAAATACAAGGAGCCAAGCATTTTCTGTCAAGCAACCAAACTCTGACAAGTGATAATATGCTATGAAAACTAACTGCAAAACTGAGAGAAAAAAAGGAAAAGAAGATACCAGAACTAAAGCTCCAGCCAAGTAAAATATAGGTTAGAAGACAGACATATATAGTTGGCTGGCTGAATGCTAGAATAGTTTGGTTTCTTTCATCTGCTGCATTCTCTCTCCATTCCTCCTCCACTTACAGAAAAATGGGAAATTATGATCTCAATTCCAATGACCACAGGACTGATTTAACTACAGATATTGATGACACCATTGCAATATCAAGTTAATGCACCCTTTCAGTAAAATAATTCTATTGTAATTCACAAAAATAAAATTTGGGCTTCTCTTAGCTATCTCTTTAGGGCAGATACTAGCACACGGCTATGCTTGCATTAATGCTGCCCAAGACAAGAGGCTGGACCTAAGTAACATTCTGACAAGGATAGATCCAGCTGCTTATTTTTTTTATATTAAATGACGTAAGACAGAGCAACTCTACCTAGCTGCCCACAGTATGTTCTGTGATTTTAACTGTTAAAGTAAGAATTCAGTTTATATACTGTAAAATAAAATTTAAAAAAATAGTGACTATATTACACAAAATATTCATATTTTATGGCAGAGGATGTTTTCCTAACCAGCATTGCAAATGTTCTCTGGCAGCAACATTTCTGCACATCTTTGTCGTTAACACATACCCAAAATCTGACAATAAATGCAATCATGTTCCATGCAAATGTTTATGTAGCCAAAGAAAAAAAAGCCGTGTTTTTGATGAAGATGTCAGTACAACTTAACACTTGAACTCTCCACAACTGTCTAAAAAGTGAAGACTAAAATAGATTAAAAGGTGTTCCTTATAACATCCAAACTCACAAACACAGAGTTAAACAGCCAGCTGTGAGTTAAAGTTGATATAATGAAAAACAGAACTGAGATTCTTCATAAACCATTTCAGAATATCTGTATGGGCTTTACATAAGAGATTGCCACCTTGGTGATAAAGGTAAGGTTACAATAATTCATATGCAACGGTAATGTTTCTTCTACAGCAAGTTAATAAATAGCAGAGGTGATGTTTAATCAGTAGCTGTTAGAGCAGAGAGTCCTTTCTCTTAAAGAAAAAAAAATAAAAATTTTAAAAGATTCAAAAGCTGCCTGCCATTTTCCCATGTAATGTATCAGCTTTTAAGAGAATACAGCTAACTGGGGGTAATGCAAAAGGGTAAGGATCAAGTTAGTAGCTACATTAACCACCATCAAGTTTTCCTTTAAGAATAGATTTAGAAGTCTCAAATTACAAGTGTAACTAATTAACTGTGCCTTACACAGGTTTTCCATACAACAGCATTCTAATGGATTAAAGCATTTCAGTTTTATCAGGAAGTTCATACAGATAAACTATAGTCCAGACAGCCGCAGCTAAATCATCTTAACCCTCCAAAACTTAAGTTAAGCTTCAGTTACAGAAACAAATCCGAAGAAACCTACACACCCACACATGCAAACACATCGCCTCCCCCAGAAAATCCAACTTGGTCTCAGTTCAGCTCTTTATCTTTAAAACTGCAGAACTAACTTACTACTTAAAGAAGTCCCTTGTTTCTAGCTTTCTTCATCATCCACACAGCACAGTCGATAGTATTTGTATTGTTAAAAAACCAAACCAAAACAAAAACACCCACACCACCAAAAAAATCCCAAACCCCATTCACAGTTGTTTGAAATCATTACATGACTTTAGAAAGTAAAATGTATAACCTCTTACCTGAGCATGAAAATTTGACATAGTCGTTGTCTCTATATCTTTCTTTCCCAAAATCTCCATTTTCACTGGTGAATTGGGAAAATTAAACGAAAAGTAGTCTAAAAAGTCAGGTAAATAAGTAGCTGCCCCATGAACAATACCCATTACATAGTAAGCTGCACAGTTTTCATTTTCACTAAAAACCAGACCCACAAACTCTTCTGCAAATCTCTCCATCTCCACAGGAGATAAGTGGGAGAGTTCATTACTGTAGGCATGGATAACTGATGCACCTCCGTTAGGCTGGTGCTCAATATGAATCAGCTGTTTGAACTCCAATGTGTCCAACCTTTTGAGTTTATTTTGAACCCGTGGCTCCTTTAACGAGACAAATGGAAACTCACTGTTCTCTGGTATCTTGGACTCACAGTCCTTCTTGGGATCCATATTTTTCCCATTGAAATCCTTAAGATGATCATCTATGATGCCTTTGGCTTCCTGATCCTCAATATCAGAAACCAATCCTGAGCAGATGGTCTGAATAGATTTGCTGTACATTTTTGGACGCTTCCTCTTCTCATTCTCTTTATGTTTCTTTTTCTTTTTCTTCTTAACTTTTTTAATCTGTAGCTCTTCTGCATTGGTTTTTGGTTTCTCCTTCCCACCTGTGGAGAGGAAAAAAGATCTCTCTAAGTATCTTCATACACAAATACGCATTTAAAGATCAGGATTCAAAGTTACCAAAACCCTCACTGCGGCACACAGATCAGAGACTGATGCCAAGCGTCACAACACGTTTCTCACCGACAATGTGCAGTAAAAGACACCTGCCCTGTTCACACTATGACTGACACAAGCTGTGGGGAAGGAAATCACAAAAAACCCACAAGTATCCCAAGGCTGCTGTCACGATGAGTCACAATCTTTAATCCTACCCTTTAATGAATCACCAGCAATTACTGCATTAGAAAGTTCAGAAACATTACATGAGCTGCCAACAAACGCTGCTAAACAAGGGGTTTACAAACAGATTGTATCAACCATCAGCAGCAAGCTGTCCACAAGATGCAACTGCCACAACCTACCTTGTCAGATGGCTTTACGTAGTAATTCCTCCAGAATTCCAGAATTTTGTGGAAAAATATAAGGAAACAGCAAAACACACATCCCATACTTCTTAAAAAAAAAAAAATGAAAAACCCCAAACAAACCCATAAACTAATGCAAACAAAAACAAGAAAACGCCAAACAATCAAAAAACGAAAATGTCACAGAACAGAAACGAGTTTGAAGTTTGTATGATACGTTTGAACTGAAAACAACTGAACTGAAAAGAAACTGTAATAGTCTAAAGCAAAAAAGTACTCATGTGAGGATAAGGTCTTCAAGTGATTCCCAAGGTAAACATTCTCCCTTGTTTTGAAGTGTTTTTCTTCAAGTGTTTTGGGTTGTTGGTTTGTTTTGTTTTTTTCAAGTAACAGAATTTTTTTTTCGGCTGTGTGTGTCATTGCACTGCCCTAAAGTCCAGCTGTTGAAATCATTTCACAACCTGATAAATCAAATTACTGAGCATGTTACAGCACAAAATTGTATTCACAATATGCGATTCAAGATCTGCCGGTTCAGACAAAGAAGTTTAGTCTTACAATGAAATACACAATTTCTAAGTAATTTAAACTCACAAATGTTAGATCGACTTTACTACAATGCTGTAGTAGATTATTTTCAGCTTGCAATCCTCAGGCTAAGTAATTCACAAGAGTCCTTACAAAAAAAAAAAAAAGAAACGAGATCACAGCTGCTGGTGTATAGAATCACACATTCTTGCTGACAATTAAGAGGTTTGGATAAGGAAGGTGCAAATACTGGAAAGGAGAATAAGCCAATTAAGACACCTGCCTTTTGGCCTCTTGAGGTTTGTGACAGCAGCTACATACCTCTGGGATTTCTGAAGCGGAGGCAGGCAAGCTAGTTATCTCCCTGGCTTCTATTTTCTCCTCTTGTAGGGGGGAAGAAGCACCCCAAGGTCACTCATTTCTTACTTTACTCCAACAAGGAAGTGGGCTCTAGGATTTAACCTAATCCACACAAGCAACAGCTACAAAGACTCCCTTCACTCTAAATCAGATTTAACATAGCATACTGAGCACAATTTTACTACGACTGAACCAAGTTCAACTACCAAAAGATAAAGTATCCTTACGAAAATCGGTCCTTTCATGAGGCTACATTTATGTGAAACCAGCATGCACCTCTACAAGAGGACTGCTTCTTTTGGTAGATGCAATATTCATCGCTTCTTTGTTAACATCTTCCTTCTGTCACAAGAGTCTTTAAATCTAGAGGACATGGAAAGACCAGAAAGAGCAGCAACACGTGTACAATCAGCTACTTCAACCTTAGAAGAGTCTTGAAAATAATTGACTGACAGTGCTGGGGGGTACTTGAGTGAAAAGTCATCACCCGACAAAAAAAAAACCAAAAAAACAAAAAAATAAATCACCTACTGCTCACATTCACAGTTATTCTAAGGGTATCAGTTATGGCACCAGTTCCATTCAGGGGAAAACAAAACCAAAGAAAATAAATTGTTTATGACAGTGGGAAGTTCCACTTTAGAGGCTTAGAAATCTTAATCCAAACCACAAAATACAGACTATAGAACAGACAATTTTCACCCTACTCCTGACTGCAGGATTATACAACTAGGGAGCATCCACGACTTTACAGCTATTTCAAACTCATTTCAAATAGATAAAGACAAGATGACTTCAAAAACTGATCAGTTGTTTTGAGCCTTTTTCAGATTTACACGACCTTATGCTACTGTATACACAGGACATTCTGTCAAGAACTCCATTTTCACACCGGCAGCACACGACGTACTCGGGAAAAATCACTTTTAGATACTTTGGATGCCGCATTTTGTAGCGAAAATGCTATTATAATCTTAATTTGAATACCAAAAGACTGGAAAAATGTTAAATTCATAATTATTTGTTCAGCCTTCAAATGTGGCTACACGATAGAGCTGCACAATCTGAGAGCTCATTGCCACAGATGGGTAGAGTCCAACTCCCCACTCTCCTCTGCCACTTCTCCTGGCATACACTCCTTCCTACACCATTCCTGGTACTGGCTGATGCTCATCTGACTGCACAGTAAATTGACTTCACGGCTCAGCAGAAAACTATTCACTTTGCCGGTAGATTAGTGAACAGAAGTGGTTCACAGCGTTGTCGGACAGGAACTAGAGCTTGGAGACCACCAACAGCAGGCAATGAGGAGCAGCAGAACCCACCCCTCATCAGTCAAACAAACCAAAAATCCCCCTGCCACACACAACACTACTTTAACACATATGAAATAGGACCAAGCTCCTAGGAAACCTTGCTAGTCTCCTAACCCAAAATCTTGAACTTTTACCTTTGAAAAGGTAATATTCTAGTACATTTCACTGTAATACGGATCAGACTACAGTTTCTTCCCTGCCCTTTATTACAGTGAGTGGGTGGGTGGTGCTGTACAGTGCTTGTTCCCAATACTGCTTCGAGATCAACATATGCCTGACTTCAGAATACTTGCGTTCAACTCTTTTACCATATAGCCAAAGTTTTCCTGAAGAATACAAACACGAAATAGAAAAATGATTTCTAGAAGTAGTATTTCTCAGTAAAGTAGAATTTCAAAGAACGAGAAGGCAACACATTTCTAGCCTAAGGCTTTTGCTCTGCTGAATTGCAAAGATCCACTCTGAAGTAGGTGTTCAAAGCTGCTCAGAAGTTGCAGAGACTTTAATAGCAAAAGTTTGCTAAAATGCTGGGACTGCTATCGGCAATGCTCAATAAAATATCTTCATCTTATCCCTCTTTTGTATTAGCTAGAGAGAGGAGCAGAAACACATTCATTCAGTCACTTCTCTGTCGCATATATCAAAGTACTTTAAAGCAAAACGCGCTGCTTCTTCCAAAACCGGTACTGCTGATTTGACACTTGGCTAACAGACACCAAAAACACCCCAGTTGCCTTCAATGTCTCTCTAGGGCACTAATCAAGTTGCCTCATAGCTTACATATAGAAACAAACATTCAAACGCTCTAAGACTGAGATATCTAAACTAGTTTTATAGTAAGATTTGGCAGCAGCAGTGTAGTTGATGCAAGATAACTTAGTTCCCCTCTCAAGTCGTTACCATTGAGGCAGCGCACAACCCAAAACCTTCAAGACAAGTGTTTCAGGGAGTCTTCACCAGCAGTCACAATAAAGGTGTGTACATACACAGGCATATAACTGCTGGAATCTCATTTCAGCCAAGACAGTGACCATTTTGAAGTGCACTGCATCTTCTGTCTCTCTATGTTCTGAGATACTACTAGACAAGCACAGCTACTGGAACACCTATAAAGAAAAAAAAAAAAAAAAAAAAAAAACTTTTTCCACTGCATGATTCAAAAACTCAAAATAGAAGAAAGAATCTTCACTTGTACTGAAAAAAAAAAAATAAAAAAAAAAAATCTTCTAGTTAAGATGAGTCAGAGATCTGCTTTGGAACTCCAAGAATAAGGAATAATAGGGGTAGGGGGTGGGGAGAAAAAAAATCCTCTACACACATGGACATTTACATGAAATTTCCCCTTGACCTGATGATAAAAGCAGACCAAGCTCACACCTTACTGGAGTGTAGAAGACCAAAGAATAGCAAAATTTTAACTTGCTTCTGCTCTTTTTTGCTCCAGGGGAGATTCCAGTTGGAGTTCAGAAGAAAATTCTTTACAATAAGAACAATTAACGATTGGAAGAGTCTCCCAAGGGAAGTGCTGGACTCCCCCACACTGGGCAGTTTTAAGACTTAACTTGACAGAGTGGCTAGGCCATCCCACACAATTTTTTTAAATTTTTTTTTTTTTTTTTTTTGCTTGCAAAGTTGGACCAGATGATCCTTGAGGTCCCTTCCAACCTAGCATTCTATGACCTTCACTTTCTTCCCACAGTCCCATATGGTCAGACAGACAACTCAAGCATTTTCTAACATTCTCACTGCAATTCAGACTAAAGCTACTGACATGTTAGAAATTTATGATGATTCATCTCTGCTACAGCTCTTCAGATTGAGTCTTTAAATAGTCAACACAGAAATGCCACTTCAAACCACAGAAGTGTCCTCCTGGATCTTCCAACCAGTTTAAAGTTCATAACCACAAACAACTGAAAAATAGCTTAGAACAGGAGCAGCCTAGATGCCACTCATCAACCAGTAAATAAACAAAATACAGAGCGGTAGAGAGTACAAGTGTTCTTGGAGGCACTGCCAGTTAAAGTAGCAGAAAACAAAAAAGCCACCTAGCACAAGAAAAAACATGAGAAGCCTTTTAGACCCTAAAAAACCAACTAGACAGCTATATGAAAACTTTATGTTTTGATTTTAAAATAATAAATCATCATGCATTATACATTTTGTCTCATATTTTAATAAATGTAATTTTGTGCAATAATTTGAAGGGTTAACAAAAATCACATTACAAAATACTTCAAAAGGATCAGAACAACTGACTTCCTAGTAGAGCTAAAACATGCACACGGAATTCTGACCAGATTTGAACTGCAGATAGCTACTCTGCAAATAAGGAGAATGCGCAAGATCAGCTGCTGACAGGCTGAAAAGCTAATAGTCCATGTGCTGAAAACAAACATCAACTTCAAGGCGTCTCAGAACACAGCCCAGGAAACAAATCAAACAGCAGGAGTACAACTGAACACCGGCAGCTATCTTGTTCTATTTACAGGTTTGAAAGTTTGGCTATTAAACATCAGAAGAATCAAGCCTAAAATACATCAAATAACCCTATTTATTGAGTCTCAGCCCTCCCCGCAGGTGAGTAGTCACAAACACCTTGAGAATAGCTATTCACGATTTTCAGAAAGGGATATTTATAGGCATACAAACATAGGATGTGATAGAAGTTGTTACAAGGATGCACGTTGACTTCTACCATGTTTAGCTCATTCAGGTAACTGTCTCTTACCCATCGGAGCCACACAGGAAGATCCTAACATCCTTCCTCCTACACCCTTTCCAACAACTGCACTTATCATTAAAGCTTCAATGGGATGTTCTAAGATAAGCAGAGATTTATAACATGATGAACAAAAAAATATATATAAAGCTCCAACATATTTTCAGTTAATTCTTATACAACAGTCTAAAAATAAAAAGCCTTCAGACAGTCTCTGGAATCTGGTTGCCAGAGTTACCACATTAAATACATGCACAGAAAATTACAGATTAACTGTTTTATATACTTTATAAAAATATTTTTTAAAAGCAGTAGCTTATTACTCCTTCCGTGTTTCTAAATCTCTACTCTCCAAATAAGTCAACATCCAAAGTAAAAGCCATAACAGAAATCCCACCTAGACTGAAGGCAAGGATAGAAACTTGGTAGAGGCAGAAGGTGCAACAGAAGATTTATGTTTTCAATTACCTGTAATTTAGATCTGCATATGAGAACAAGAATCATACAGGAAGCAATTGTTGTACAGGTCCATGTGTATGGATGTTATAATACACCATAGGGTAAAAAATTACTGATTTAATCATCTTAATTAAATGAAAACTTACACTTCAAGCAGCAAAGGCAGCCAACGCTCTACCAGTGCTATGGAAGATGTTTAAAGACAGTAGAGTTACCCCTATAGAAGCAGATGAACTGACCATCATAGTATTTTAATTAATCTGTGGCATCAAAATTAGAACTGAAACTCCCATCACATATACAATACTATGGTGAAAGAAATATTTTGTGCATGCTCAGCCTAGCAACTTACCTAAAGACATTTACTAACTGATGGTAGAAACACTGTTCTCAAAGGAAGAATGAGTTCCTTTAAATGCAATAGCATTGCAATACTACACTTCTCTCTGAAGTCTTATCTTTGAAATAATTTAAAATTTTAAAACTACATTTCCACAGCCTTCACCATAAAAAGTAATTCCAAATAATACACTTGCATATGCTGCACACGGCCTATCATAATTTGTACCCACAGCTTTCAGATTAGTATTTCTGATATCTTCTGGTAGAAGAAAGAAATCATACAAAAGCCTTTTAACCTGCATAAGTTTTGCTGGCAGCAGTAGAAAAAGACTTAACTTTAACTTTTCACTGATGTATCAGAAATCTTTGCTTCAAGCTGCAGACCCTGCCTCCAGTAAGACACACTTCAAAGTTGTTAGAGCACAGCTCCTGCTCCGGCTGCCACCTGCTGCATCCCAAAGCAGCCTGTGCTGACACTGGCTCACCCTCCCTGGACAGCAGCAGAGACTGTTCAAGTTCAGCACTGTTGGTTCCTTTCAGGTTCTCAAAAGATTTGTGTAAGACAAAATACACTGGAAGGGAAAAAGCATGCAGCATGACTCAGAGGTAGGTCTCATCTTAAATACACCGAGTTTCTAATTACTTCTGTGCAAAACCCATCCATAATAAAGTTAAAAGGTTTGTAAGAAGGTACAATTACAATAAATGTCATGTCTTCTAGCAGAATAAAAAAAAAAAAGCTTTAGAAAACAATTTGTACTTACAGATGTTCATACCAGCACGATAAAGACGGTCGTTGTCCCTTCTTCCCTGTATTTTGGCATTCTATAAGCCACGGCATTTAATCTTGCAGAAACACACGCTAAGAATTACTCCTACTGTATTTTTAGGAATTGCTGTGCTCCAATAAAAATAATAAGAAAAACAGGACTGACTTTTTTTGTTTCAAGGTAAAAGACAAATGAGACTGTTTACAAAAAAGCCTGTTGATCCTTTTTCTTTCTGCAGGACCTCCAGTAACCCTCAGACACATCACATTGATGTCATTTTTTTTGGTATGAGACTTTCAGTTTCTAAAAGGTAAATTCTTCATTATGCAGGGGTTTTTTTTGAGCCATTGGGCTCTCTGAAAGGGCCAAACATTTCCTTTAGCAGCCTCAAGAACTGCAAAAATACCCTTTTTAAGAGCTGTCCTTCTCCAACGTGGGCAAGTTTGATCACTGCTTTCAACTGATTAGCAACCCAAGTTTTGGCAGAAAAACAGCTTTATACCCCAAAGCTTCCTGATATCTGTAAATTCTTCCACATTCAGCTCAAAGCACCAAAAGGCATCAGTTCTTCAGTACTGACCTTTTCTACTCTAAGTAGTCACCTTTTATCTTGGACAGCTCGCTTCACTGTCTGAAGTCAGGTAGACTTTTACCTCCACTTCCATAATGAAAGGAAGTCATAAACAGAAGAAAAAAACAAGACAAAAAACCAAGCCACTAACAATATTCTCAACATAAGCAAAGCACTCTGACCATCTGATGAATAATATTTTACAAGATATAGATCCAACACCTAGAAGAGGGAAATAAGCTGTCTTTAGAGACCAGCACTGTAGTCTCAACACACACACAAAACCTGACCACAAAACCAAGAACCCAAAGTAAAGGAAAGCAGACTAACTCTAAATCTTTGTTCCTAAGCCCCCACAGTGAATTTTGAGCTTAGAATAAATGGGTTTAGCGTTTAACTTTTGTTCCACAGGAAGATATCGTTAGATGAAGAATTAATAATGTTTGAGAAGGTCACAGAGTCACTGACCACTGATACGTACAAGAAGTAACATCTTACACCACATCACTTCTGTCTTTGCATTCTTGCCCTCAGCTTCCAGGATATGAAGTCAGATCAGCAGAAGGTATACGAAAATGTTATACAAACTCCACAGCAGGTGTGAGCACATCCAGTCAGATTTTGGAGGCCCACAGAAGACACCCAGAACTGCTGTTCTTGAAAAGGATACAAACCCAGTGGAGATGATCTGTCTGCTCTAAATAACTCTCTCCTAACACACTCCCTTCTTTCCCTGAAATATGAGTCAATTTGGCAGGATACTGGCAAACCAAACTGAGCCTCTACAAAACGCTTCCCGCCAACATCTTAAAGAAAAATCTAAAACATGATACTTGACGGGTAACATCACAATTTCATATATCTTATAAAAGGCACCTAATGCACATGCAGCACTGTTCTCTGTGGCAATAACCAATTCTGCTACTCAACTAGCTCAGAACAGCAGAGGTGTTCTAACACAGCCCTATGCATATGCTGGTTTATATTAACCCGAAAATAAAGCACCATTTGAGGCCTAATATCCCTATTAGGTATCATTTACCAGATCTGTGTAATCAGACTTGCTGTCTTTGCAGCTTTCACCTTATCTGCTGAATGGCAACAGTAACAGGATACACAGGGTAAAAGGCAGCTGGTAGGCAAACAACATGTCCAGGCAGTGAAGTGCTGCCCAGTATCTCAATCACCAGCTTCCTCTCCTGCTCACCGAAAGACAAACCACATCTGTTCTTTTCACAGGAAGTCACCAGTTTACACGTTACTTTCCTCACAGTCTAAGCTGATGCCTTAAGATCTGATCAACACAGGTTTTAAGCTGTCACAGCTGCTAATGCAGTTACTTGGAGCTGTGCATAGAGTATAATATGTGATGCTGTAATGATAGGGTTCCACGCCTCTGACCTTGTATGAACATCCTGAAGGTAACATTCGGTTTGGGGGATTCCATTTTTTATTTTTTTAAACAAAATCCTACAGCAGACAAGGCAACAGAAAAATATATCAGGAATTTGTTCCTACCTTCAAAAGCAGAGTCTGAAAATAATATATAAAAAAATATTTGGTCTACTTAGATAGGCAACATCCTCACCGAAAAAGTAATGTAGCATGTCCTACATAAATGAACAGTGAGGTGGGTTAGGAACTGGCTTAAATGCTGCACTCAAAAGGTTGTAATCAGCAGCACAAAGTCCAGCTGGAAGACAGTTGCTACTGGCGTAACTCAGACACTGATATTTTGTGACAGCACTGTTCAACATCTTCATAACTGGCTGGGATGAGGAGACTGAGCACACTCTCAGCCAGTCTGCAGGTGATAGGAAACTGGACAGAGTGGTTGCTGCACCACAGGGCTGCACTGAGTGAGAGGGACCTTGAGAGGCTGTACAAATGGGACAACTCAGTGGACTCAGGAAGTTAACACAGGGATGTGCAAAGCCCTGCACCTGGGAGGAATAACCCCCACACCAGTACAGGCTGGGCACCAGCTGGCTGGACAAAAACCCAACAGCGAAGAACGTGGGGCTCCTGCTGGATGATGGGGTGACCATAAGCCCTCGGTGTGCCTTTGGCCAAGCAGGCCAGCAGCCTCCTGGACAGGATTAGGAAGAGCACTGCCAAGAGGTTGAGGGAGATGATTCTCGCCTTTGTTCCTCACTAGGGAGACACATCTGGAGTATCGGGTCCAGTTCTGGGCTTTCCAGTCCAAAACAGACACGGGCATAGTGCAGCAAGTCTAGCAAAAGGCCCCAAAAATTAAGGGAGCGGAGCGTTACTCACGCAAGGAGAGACTGCTAACAGTAAACTGTTCAGCACAGACAAAAGAAAGCTGAGGAAGAAGAATTTTATCAGTGTGTACAAATACTCAATGAAAAGCTGTAAAGGTGCAGCCAGACGCAGAAGCACTGAGGTTGGAAGAGATTTCTTGACATCATTTTGTCCAATCCCCTTGCTCATGCATAGTCAGCTACAGCAGGTTGCCCAGGACTGTGTCCAGTCATGTTTTACAATCTCTGTAGACAACCTGTGCCAGTACTTAACCACCCTCACAATAAGAACACTTTTTTCTTATAATCAGAGAGAATTTCCTATGTTTTAATTTGTACCCACTAATCTCCCATCTTGTTGCTGATCTATGCAGAGAATAGTCTGGCTCCACCTTCTTCACTCCCTTCCATGAGGTGTTCATATACATAGATAAGACCTCTCTTGAGTCTCCTCTTCTCGATACTTATCAGGCCCAGGTGTCTCAGCCTTTCCTCATAGGAAAGATCACAGAATAGAATCATAGAACAGTTTGGCTTGGAAGCAACCTTACCTTTAAAGGTCATCTAGTCCAATTCCCCTGCTGTGAGCAGGGACATCAACTAGATCAGGTCGCTCAGAGCCCTGCCCAACCTGACCCTGAATGTTTCCAGGAATGAGGTATCTGCCACCTCTCTGGGCAACCTGGGCCAGTGTTTCACCACCCTCACTGTAAAAAAGTTCTTCATTGTATCTAGCCTGAATCTACTCTCTTTTAGTTTAAAAGCATTACCCTTTATCCTACTGCAACAGGTCCTACTAGATGCTCCAGTCCTTTCATCATTTTTGGCAGTGACTCACTCCAGTAAGTCTGTATCTTTCTTGTACTGGGGAGTCCAGAACTGGACACAATACTCCAGACACAGCCTCAGCAGCGCCGAGTACCCTACACCTGCTGGCAACACTTCTAGTGCAATCCAGGATACCCTTGGCCTTGTTTCACTGTGAAGGTGCACTGCTGGCTCACAGTCAGCCTGTTGTCTGCCAGGGCCCCAAGGTCCTTCTCAGCAAACCTGCCTTCCAGCTAGTCAGCCTCCAGTATGTACCAGTGGTTGGGGTTATCCTTTCCCAGACACAGGACTATTCTCAGAGGCATGCGGCGAGAGGACAAGAGGTAAAGGGTATAAACTGAAATAAAAGAATCATAGAATGGTTTGGGTTGGAAGGAAAGCACGTAAAGGGTCAGGGAGCTTAAGTGACAGCTCAGAAGAATCATAAAGAAGTTCCTTTTAATTATGAGACAACATTTTTTAACTGCTAGAGTGGTCAAATGATGATACTGGCTGTCCAGAGAGATTGCAGAGCCTTCACCCTTGGAGACACGCAAAATCTCATAGTCCTGGGCAATCTCCTTTAGTTGACACTGCTTTGAGCAGCAGCGTTGGGACTAGGTCCTTTCCAACCTCAACTACTGCATAATTCTAAGACTCAGTGGATGTACGAGCAAATTTAAGAACATGATCTTAAATATATTCCACTACTGTAAATGAAGTTAAGGAAATTAGCCAAAATCAAGACTGCCAGTTGCACATGATTTTTTAGTATCTGACTAAAGGTCCTGAACCGTAACTTCTTAGTTAGTCAGTTTTGTGCATTTAAGGTTAGACATAAAATGTGACATAGATTCATTTTTCCTCTCCACAATACATAAAATTATAATCTTCAGTAACTGCAGAGATCTAGGTATCACTCATATTATTCCGTGAAGTACCAGTCTTTAAAGATATAGCTATCAGTAGTAGTAATCTCCAGTACCTAAAACAGTTGACAAAAAAAAAAAAAAAGAACATTTATAGTTAAATTTTACTTTGCAACCCTCATACCAACTAATCAAGGAAAAAGGCATTTAAGTTAAATGAAAAATAGTATTAAAATTCAGTATCCAACCCAATTACAAAGATTTGGGAGCACTAGAATGAAATACTACTAGATACTTTGAACCTACCTTTCTGCAATAATTTGACCTCTCCATTTTCTTTCTTCATTTCATTCATTATTTTGTGCTTCTTCTTCTCTTTTTGCTTCTTTTCCCTTTCTTTAATTTTGTCTTTGATTTGAGCTGAAATGCAAATATTTTACAATTAAGTAGGAATTGAAAACTAATTGTTGCAAGCACATTCATGTGTCTCTTATGGAAGCTCTATTAAGAGGATAAAAGGAAGAATTACAAGAAAATCCCAGTATTTAGAATACGAAAAAGCTAATATTTATCTGTTGCATAATCCAACAATCTTATTTACCTCAGACAAGTCTTGTTTATTACGCTAGAACTATATGCAACAACTCAGCATGTTAACTGTATACGGTTAACTTCTGCCTACTCCTACTACCCTCTGCTCTTACTTTGCATCTGTAGTCAGCTTTTATTTCTTGAAATTCAAATTACATGCACCAGATAGGAAATTGGGGAAAAAAAGTATGGTTTGGATTTTCCTGGGTGCATGTATAAAACCCACATAGTCTAAACTTAAAAGGTTTTGCAAGTAGCTTGGAACGAAGACTTCATTTGTCAGCTGCAAAATCTTTTATGTTAAAGTTCAGAGGCTACGCTAACTCATTAATAGGTGTAAGATGAAATGAAGAGAAATGCATGAAATGTGCAGCAGATAATGGTGCTTCCTCCGTTTACCTACAAATCAGCAAGAGTTTACCTAAGCAGTCTCATTATTCATTTACTTTCTTGACAAGGCATGCCAGGTTTCTAAGTCAGTCATACAAAAGCAGAGCCTTCAGCCATGCTATCTGCATGAAAAATACGAGACCCAGAGGAACACACCATTTCAAGGAGCAGTCTCTTCAGTTAGATTTATTTTTCAGGCCAAGCATTTAGTGAAGTCACATTTTACTAGGCCTACATGCAACTGCTGCCAGCACTTTGTGCCTAGTTTCTTGGCCTGAAGCCAAGTATCTACTCCCAGAGTTTACTGGGCTTTTTAACCTCCACTGAGAAAGAGGAAATCTGATTTCAAGCTTCTACATAATGTTGTGCTTCAGAATGCTTCTGCACTAATACAGCTGAGACACAATCCTGATATATTATTTATGGTACTTGCATTATAAAGCCCACATGGAAGCAAAGAGAAATTCTATTACTTTTCCTCAAGCATTTATATAACCTAGAAGAAGGTAACTTCACTATTAACAAATCAGAAACAGTTCTCCGAACCAAACCAAAGAAAGCCTTCAATTCTAGAAGGTAATACAGAGTGTCCCATAACCAAACTACTTATGAAGCATGACAATAGTTAAAAGGTGCAAAGGGTTGACAGCAACCTCCATAAATGAATGTTAAAACAATGACTCCACAGCATTCATAGCCTTCCTTTCAGGAGTCTTCTAGTAAGGCTACAGAATGAACTCTAGCAGTTGTTCAGATGAAGAAAGTATTTTAGAAAGAGCGTAAGAAATAAAATAAAAATCAAAAGAGATGGCAACTGAGATATGTCTGTTGTCTATCTGCAGATCAAGACAAGCAACAGGGAGAGAACAGAAACTATGCTGGCACAAAAATAATAAGGAATAATGTAGCTGTGCTTAAAGACTGTTTGAAACTAAGAAAGTGAAACAATCACATCAAAGAACAGCCTTCTAACAGTTCAATGAGATAGGATGACCACCATGAGGGTGGTGAGACACTGAAACAGGTTGTCCAGAGAGGTGGTGGAAGCCCCATCCCTGGAAGTTTTTAAGGCCAGGTTAGACAGGGCTCTGAGCAACGTGATCTAGTGCAAGGTGTCCTTGCCCACGGCAGGGGGCTTGGAACTAGATGATCTTTAAGGTCCCTTCCAATCTTGACAATTCTATGATTCTATGATGACAAAGCAGACTCATCTGCACAGCAAGTTTTGCTAAGCAACACAAACCTATACTTTCTAGGAATAGGTTAGGCAGACATTAGTCTTCCTCTCCCATCTGCTTCTCCTCCAAAACAAATCCCCAAATTGTAGATCCTCTGCAACTTGAAGAGTATGAAGTAGGAAATAAATTATACAGCAGGAGTTTAAGTAACACTCTGAAAGCAGACACTCACTCAGCAAGTAGGCAGTAACATCAGGTTTGATTTGTAGCCTGCATTTAATATTCAACTCTGCCGGGATCAGAATTATCATGGGAAGACACAGATTTTATCTCAACATTTGCATACTGTTAAGAGGCTCACACTTGACTTCTGCTATCACTTAGGAATCAAAGAAAGACTGACGAGCATGTACAAAGCCTGAACGGTGAAAGGTCCAGACAAAAGAAACAATGGAAGTGTTCTGTGACCTCCTCCAGCAAAAGCTACAAGCAAATCATACCTGAAGCAAGGGAAACTACCATGTAAATGCAGCTGCGGAAGGTTTGAAATAAATTAACTATTTCCCTTTCAGAAATCACAGTACTGTAACAAAACCAGTGCACAGTCTGAAGCAAGTAAACAACAGCTGGGGATCCCAATTTAAATGTACAAATTGTCAGGTTTCCTCCCTCAAAGCCCACAGAATAGATAAACAATAGATAGAAGAGCTCTCCTTAAAGAAAAAAAAAAAAAGCCGTAAAAAAATGAAATAAAGTAACAGAGGAAATAGTTTTTTAAAAAAACTATGTCAAAATAAGAGTCATTCCATGGATTAACATTTGATCTTAATTCTCAGTTCAAGTGTCTTCAGTCTAGAAGTAAAAATAAGTATTTTCTAGTCTGGCAGAACTCAAACACAATTCTCAAGCAAATTTCTGCAGATTATTCTCCTCAGTGATAGATACTCCATTTCACAGCTTCCGATGGGATGCAGAGACAAAAGTCAACTGAATTTTAAGATTAAGTTTACCACAAAAATCTACTGCAATTTAGCTATGCTGGCTCTACCAAGTCAGTAAATTTAGAAGCATCCAATAATCGTTGCAGTCTATGAACGCGATTAAAATATGCCTACAGCACAGGTATCTTGGAAGAACGGGCAAGTGCAATTCTCCAAGGACAGTCTCCACACTAACTGCTGTCACTCTATGATGCTGTCCAATAAAGCTGATATAGTTGAATACAGGCTAGAGCTCTTTAGGACTTGCCCAAATGCCATAAACCAGTATCTCTCCCAGTGTCTTTTCTAATATAGGACACCAATCCTTTCCAGGTTTACCTAATTTCAGTCCAAACCTCACTTTCTCAGCCAGGAAACATAAAAATTCTTCACAAAAATCCTGCTTTAAAACAAATGCCTCCAATATTAAGCAATAGAACCAGTAAGTGAGGTTGGCAGGGGTAAACAAGACAAAACTTGTTCTGTTGAGCCAGCTAAGAAAAACCTCAAAAAAGCTATTCAAGAACATTCCAGGTTATCAGTAGCAGCTACTACAGATCCAAAACCTCAGGTCTCCATTTGTAGGGCAACAGCATCTCAAAGTAGCAAAAGATAGAGAGCTGTTTATACTAAGCTTTCCATGTCCGCAGAATATTTTGCAATTAGCTTTCACCAATACTACTACTAAAAAATCAAATTTAAAGAACAAGTAAGTGAACCATGACAACAACAAAACCCACTACAACAAGAAGGCTTTAGCTGCTGAGGGAACAGGATGACATGAGTGCCCAGGGAAATAACATAACACAAATGGTCACTGATCAGGACACAAGAACATCCAGTACCAACAGCTTTTACCTCCATATGTCACAGCACTGCAATTGTCAATGGAATAGTTTCAATTTTCAAAATGATGAAAAACTGCAGCTTCAGAAAAACAATTAATAAATTTAAGGTTTATATGCTAATGAAAAGACAATTTGAGTTCGAAGTAAGGTAAAGGGGTCATTTGACTGAAGCAGAGATGACACTCCATATGAAGATGTACCAGGGACTAGAAGCTAAACAACCCTAGTCCATAAACTGCCACTGCTAGCCTATAAATGATCATATTACAGTTTTTTTGTTTGGTTTGTTTGGGTTTTTTTTTGGGTCAACAAAGGCACAAGTTAGTCACAGGAACAACTTACCAAAGAGTTGTGGTCCATTACTGGAACTTTTTCCACAAGGGTCAGTGTGTTCTGCGTTTGTTTGTTTTGGGTTTGTTTGGGGGGTGGGATGGCGGGTGTTAAAAAACTCCTAGTCTAAATAAAAGGTTAATTAAAAAAAAGAAATAGGCATAGCATGTGAACTGCAGGAAATCATAAAAATGTTTATAACACTTTCAAAATTCATTATTATATAATATTTTTATGTGAAGCCACCTAAGGATACTTACATTTCAGTAACTGTTTTTCCACTTTAGGAAATATTACAAAAAACAGCACTTCAGCAATACAAACTTCATTTTATTTAAGATGAGCTATTTGTTCTTTCCCTTTTAAAAAAGTTGTTCTGGGAAAGGATAATCAAAAGATTAGTCAAGTACTGAATATGAGTATTTGTCTAATATTTCATCTGTTGGGGTTTTTGTTGTGAGTGATTATTATTATTATTGGATCAAAACATAACACACAAGTTTGTTATGTCTGCTCTACTTTGAAAAGGGAGAAAATATCAAATCTTAAAAGTTGGTATCCTGATTCTTCCAATGGGAGAAAAAGTCAATCATAATGCCACAAATCACACTTGGAGTGACAGAAAAGAATAATTAATAGTCACGTAAGATACCAACAAAAAAATGCAATGAAACCATTCTCTCTGGGAAAATATCAGTTCTTCTACTGTAGATTTCAATTAACGCTTTCTGTTTTATCAGCACACCACTCCTACCAAAATCCTTAAAGTCACCCAAAGCCCTACACAATGCACTGGCTCCTCGGCTTGGCCAGAACACAGCTGGATGACAGAGGTCTCTGTTTCTACTCCACGTATTGTATTGAGACAGCTGATAGCTCTTCCTCCATAGCCTATTGCTTATTGCCACAGCAATACCTTCCTTGTGACATTCAACACCCAAAGAAGTCAGAGGTCCTCAAAACATTATCTTACTGTTCACTTGATGAATTTTAGGCACTAGCTCCAAAACACAAATGATATATTCAGATTGCTCCACATTAATCCATTATGTTCCGCAGGTTTTTTTAATGATTATGCAAACACAATAAACCTCTACTAAATAGCCAATGCCACAAGTACACTTTCTAAAATACAGAGTTCTGTGGGAATAAGTATCCCTGCTTGGACAAAATACAACACCCAAGGAATGAATACGAGTGTGACCTCACAGTTCTTTCTTTGGTTTTAATGTCATAGAAGCAGTACACCCATGAATGAGATGCAGCAACAGCAATGTATTTTTTTTTAAAGTGCTATATACAGACAAGAAGAATTCCATTATTAAGTGCCACCTCACCATCCTAAATGACATCTGAACAATGTCATTAATTCAGAATGATATGCATACTTCCACTTTTTTTTGGATTACGGGTTAAGTACATAAATACAGTCTGTATTCTATTTCTAAGTAAAACTGGTCATTTACAACTAGAAGCTAGAGTAAAAGTTTTCCGTTTCCTAGCTTGGTAAATACTTTCTAATAAAGACTCCAGCGATTTCCTACGTAGTAAATAAAGGAACAAATTCACAGCCCACACCATTCAGATCTCAGAAATTTAACCAGATCTTTGCCTCTTTTGCAAGCTTTCTGCAGACAAAAAGGTAAATCGAGTGCACAGAGAGCAAGTCAAGTGGGAAGTGCTCTGGAGTGGATTACGTGCAACTGGGCATTGTCACATTGAAGATCACAATGAAAATCACAATGAAGCCGATGCAGGAGCTGGAGCAAGTCTGGGTTAGCACTGAAAGAGGAGAGCTTTACAACCTCCTCAGAAGCCAAAAGCTGCAGCTGCTTTGCAACAGTTTTCCAGATGGTAACCCACATTAGTAGAGAGTCATAGATTATGTTCAAAGTATTGTGCTTCTCTCTCCTCCCTTTGATTTAAAGGCTGTCACTGCACATCAGGCAAAATATTTACTAACTACAGCTAAGGGACACCATCAATATGGTTAACACCAACAGTACTGTAACTGAAGAGAACAGAGGGGAGGAGGGGAGTGCAAGAACACCAGTCACCATTTCTTCCATAAGCACTCTCTTCCCTTTATACAAATACCCATAAAAATAACACCTCAAGAAGCCATCTTTATCAGGTTATGCAGCTATATGAAGTACGTTTAACACCACTATGTTAACGGTCTGGACACCTGCACTTTAAGTCACACAAGGTACACTGGAGAGCAGGCTTCCTCGCTCAAAGGCCTGATTTCCAAGACCCAAAAATACTCCCTAACACTCACGATAGCTTCCCCATTCCAATAACCAGGAATATTTGCCTGACATCCCTGTCAGTAATTAAAGATTAAAATCCAAGATATGACTAAAGAAATCCCCTTACCAGCCAAGAACATTTCCCCAAACTCTCCAGTGAATGGGAAGGAAGACAGACCTCTTTCAGAATCAAAACATTTCCAAGAAATTTAAACCTCATCTTTATAATTCCTCTAATCTTTGTACTTCTATGAGAGATCATCTACGTGCAGAACTGAATGAGCCAAGTTTAAGCTCCAGCACTGGGAAGTTGCATCAGAAATCAGTAGTGGAGAACGTGACAGCTGCAAACAACGCCTCTACAAGAGGTTTCAGATCTGTTTCAACCTACTGATATTGTTTCAGCTAAGAAAAATTACTCATTATTCTACAACTAGAATAAGTTTCTGCTGCGTAAATTGCACACAGAGCTGCATTCTGGGGTAGAGGAGGGGCTTTGTTTGTTCTCCAGCTTAGACATTATTTTGTTCTGCCTAGCAAAGCCTCATGGTTATTTTATAGAAACAAAAAGGGGACAGAGTCCCCCAGGAGAAATTCATCTCAACATAGGGTGCTTACATTGATGTCACTATCAACTCTCAAAGCTAAACTATATATAAATCTCCAACATCCAAAGAAATTTGAAAAGTCTCTCTTCTCTTTATATACTACACTTAAAACCCTGAACATCGCTGATTACAGTGAGGTACCTAAATAGAAACATATTAAAGAACTCAGAAGAGAGTCATCAAGAGGTCTCACAAGCATGAAAAAACTGCTGAATTTAAGGAGTTTGGCAAGGGTGAGGGGGAAGTGAGTAGAGCCACTGGGTACAAAGAAAAAAAAACAAACCAACAAACAGAAGGAGGAAATGTTTAGCAGATGAAAGACAGACAACCTAACTAGCAAGATGCATGGTCCCACCTTTAAAGAGCTGGAAAAGAAGATCCAAAACTTTCTCCAACCTACTTCAGTAAATCAGATTACGAAATGAGCATCCCATCAGATGCAAACCAAACTTAACAAGCCTGAAAAGTGCAATTTATTGAAAAACTCAGAAGTGTCATGTAACCCAAGTTAACAAATGTATCAGAAGAATCACTGGTAAATGCCCACTTGAAATCTAATCTATCCTTCAAAGACAGCAGGAGAAAGAAAGAAAAAAGATAGACAAACAAACACAATGAAGAGCTACAGTACCATGTGCAGCTTCCTTGCTCATACGAGGAACCCCATCCGCAAGTTAAAAATACCAGTCTCATTTTGTAATTGCTTGCACACTGAAGTAATTTCATCAGCAAATGGATTGCTGAAGAAAATAAAACGTAGGGAAAGAGAAATTCTGCACGAAAAAGGCAAGAAAAACAGAAAAGATGGTTCACGCACCTGGACCATACCCTACACGAGTCTATTGATCAAAACAGAACACTCTGGGCAGGCATCACCTGATAACATGGGGAGTAGCTGAGCTGAGCTTTGCTCTGTTAAGAAAACAATTTCAACTATGAACTGCTAGAGCAGAGTATCAGTTAAATGACTAACTGAATCAGTACAGTCATAAGCTGGAACAGCAATCATTTCCGTCTGATTCACACCGTGTTTTAAAACAAACATAGTTACACAACTTCTAACTCCACTATCAGAATGCTCTTGACAAGTGAAATTTAAGCTTATTTCAAACAGCCCAAACCTCCTATCTGCAGGATAAATCATGCATGTGGCAAAATGTTCTTCCCGGCTCTCTGCATGCTAGTTCATCTTTAGACAGGTTCGCCCAACTCCATCAATTTAATTGAAACTCAAATTGTAAGGCCCGGTTATGACTGCAAGTTAAAGGTCTTTTCAACGAATCAGAAGATCAGGGAAATCTGTAAATGAAGACTCTTTCAAGGAAGGCAACAAAAATGTTGAAGAGCTTAAAACACACCACCCATCTTGGCTATAACCAAGCTTAACATCTTTCTATCCCTCTCTTACCTAATAATCACTATTGCAAGCAAAGGACAAACATCAGCTCCTCTAATCAGCTTTTTTGAATAGTAGGTGAACAATGTTCTCACAATTTCTTCCTCAGTGTTAATATCCCCTATCATCACAGTAATTAAACTAAAACGAGAAAAATGCTATTGGTACTACTCAAAGTCCCAGAATGACAGTTTTCCAAGTCCAGACCTCACATTCATTCACTTGACATCACTGTGCACCCCAATTCCCTGGTATTATCTTGTCTACCTCACAGTCCCAGCAATTCCATGAGACATATTTTGCCATTCTTCCCCATGATTCCTGTAAGTTGATTCCTCATTTTCTCCAGTACTACTAAGGACTGCTGTAGGCCCTCCCTCTCTCTCACCACTGTAAAGCTTTTTCTTCTAGCATCATAACTCCCATACGTAGAGTATGCACACAGCTCGCTGACCAGAAATTCCTATTTCTCCTAATTCATAGACACTGGCACCCTTGCCAGTACAAAGTTCAATTGGGAATTCCACTACATCCCATGCATCCACGTGCACTGCATCTTCACTTTGGCTGCAAAGAGGAGAATGGAGTTTTCCCATCTTCAGAGTCTCAAAACAATCAAGGAAATCTCACCCATTCTACCTGCTTATCTTTTGATACTTTTGTCTCTTAGAGGTTTCTGCAGCTCCAGTCTCCTCATCTGCACAATTCTGTTTCTGGCAAGTACAACACTTATGTGTACTCTTCTGAATGCTGAGAGGAAAATAATCAATACTGTCAGTTTTATGTTGCTGCTCATTTTCCATAGTCCCAAAAGGAAAAAGGTTGTCTAACTGTAGACTCCAGGAAAAGGAGATTGACCTCCATTAGGTTGATTTTTAGAAAGTATTATCAGCTGCATATATGACAGCTTCTATGAACTCGTCTTATTATACCTAAAAGGGCATCTTTTATTTCTACTTTCACCCTACATATTCTGCATGTGCAAGCCTCTCAGGTTTGTTTTATTACACAAAATGCTCAAAATTCACCCTGATATGGTGCCGCCACCACCGCCCTCTTCACCTATAGGCTGCCTCAATTTTTCACTCTCCTTCTGTCCTACCCTTTAACGTTCCTTGCCTTGTCTACAACACCTACATGCCTTTTGCCCCAAAACAAGATCAGAACCACCTCCCTCTTACGCAGCTTTTGCACGTTATTTTCTCTCTCTCTCTCGTGTCAGTATCTCAAATTCACTCATTCCACACTCACTCGTCCACTGCTGCGGAGTCCCTATGGTATCATCTTCTAGTCTATGCCACAGTCCCAGCAATCACAGAATCACAGAATCACAGAATCACAGAATCACAGAATCACAGAATCACAGAATCACAGAATCACAGAATCACAGAATCACAGAATCGGAAGGGACCTTGAAGATCATCACGTTCCAACCCCCCTGCCATGAGCAGGGACACCTCCTACTAGACCAAGTTGCCCAGAGCCCCATCTCAGTACATAAGTTCTGCTGATTCCACCCTTCCACCCTAATATATTATTATATCATTCTTGCTTTTTTTCTGTACTTAGGATTCTGCATGCCTCCCCCCCTTCCCTTCTTTTCGCCTGCATGATAAATGCATTTCTCCTTTCCTCTCTGAAAAGTAAATTATTCACAGGATTAACAGCACAAACCAGTTCTTTCATCTACAGTCAAATATAGAATCACTTTTAAAAGGCTGGCTGCTGTCAGCAGAAGACTTGATGCATCCCTCACTTTTTTACAGCCTTCTCTGTAAAAGAAATACACAGTTTAAAGAATATAAATGTTTTCATTTATACAGGAAACTACATCACAAAATTTTAACTATAGAAACCACTTCCTTTAAAGAGAAATTTGGAAGCACAGATGCCAAAGAGGCATCAATTCCCTCGGAAAATGTTATTTTTTGCCTGCTACTTAGATTTTCAAGAAATAAATGAAAGGTATAAAGATCTCTTCAGAGCAAACTACAACTAAAAAGTCAAGTGCTTGTGCCTGCCAGTATGTAAATTCTGATAAAATATCCTTCCCAGATACAAGAATCTGCTCTTTGAAGATGAATCACTGCTTCCAGGAATGTTCAATTAATAATTACTTAGGTGACACCATCAGTGTCATAAATTTCTTTTACCATATGCAAAACCCATTTAATCCTGTTATTGTAATATTGTTTCCAGAGATTTATTAACGTGATTGTTTAACACTGGTAGGACAATATGACAAGCTGAGTGAATACGGTTATTACTTCCAGAGCTTTGCTAGAAATATATTGGGTGAATTTCTTTGTGGCTACCACTGAAGACAAGGAGGCTTCACTAACACCAACTATGTACTGAGTATAATTTCTGAAGACTCCTCCTATGTCATCTTTTTGACAGGAACAAGAAAAAAACCTAAAATGCTAGAAAACTCTGAAATGACATACTTAAAGCCCACTTGTATATCAGTAATGGATATCTCAAGAACAAAACGATACAGGCAACATGCTGACCAAACAGAACAAGTAATTAACAAAAAAAGATAAAAAAATCCAACAATCTCAAAGGTGAGTGAATCAGGGAGTAAGACAGTACTGGACAATGCAGCAAGGCAGCCAGACAACATAAGCAATAGACAAAAAGGCATACTGATATTAATAATTGTTCTCCACAAGCTTGGCTCATCTTGTAAGTACAAGTACAGAGCACAAGCAAAGTAACCTAAGCCTACATAACAGCTATAATTTCTCTTTCCTCTGAAGGAAAGGAAACTTGCTTAAACTAGGTAACGGAGTGACTGTTTCAAGTTCTTTGTGTTTCAATGTAAAAGCAAAAGCATCAACATCTGGTTTAAGGTCACTGGAGACTGGGGAAACCACACACTTCAATTACAAGCATATATTCTTGTATTTTCTGTATTGTCTTTTACTTCCTAAACATCTAGCGGTGGTCACAGTCAGCAAGAATCTAATTAAGAATCCAGCCTAGTATTTTGTCTTATCTGGTATGGCCATTTTTGTCCAGTCCCATTAATAAACTAACCCAGCACTTCTCCTCTTCTCCTGAAGGTCTCGAGCATTTCTTGGAAGATTTTTGCCCAGTGATCTTCAGGAAATAAAGCAAACCTGAAGCAGCAACTGAGATTCCAAAAGTCTAAATACCTAAGTTTTAACTGCATGCTTTCTAGTACTCAGTGACTTGGACTGTAAAAATTAATATCCTAACAAACAAGATCATTCGAGATTTCATTTTAAAATCTGGGGATTTTAGTAACCTGTGATCGTCTCTATTTTTCCCCTCACCATAATGACAGACATTTCGTTTTGTTCGCAGATCTCTAGTAAATTACTAGGCACCCTCATTTCCCTAATAGGTAAGAAAACCTAAGGCCTCTGGCAGCTTCTATCTGACGCCATCGCTAATTCCACACCCCCTTTTTTGACAGGGTTGACGGCAGACTAAGCCGACACTGCCTTCTCCACAAACTTACACAACGCCAGCGGTCTCCTAGCAGGGTCTAGCACGCAGCACAGAAGCCCAGGGTAGCCTCGGCTCTGGAGAGGGCAGACAGGTCAGGCCCCCCTGGAGCAGCACTGACCCGGGGGCAGCGTGCTGAGGCGGGGCGGGGGCAGGCGGCCATTCTAACGGCTCGACCCCAGCATCACAACCATTTCCTGCTCCCTCACGACGGCTGCGGCAGCTCCGGGCTCTTTCACGTACAGCACCATACCCGCTCTGCCCATACCGGGCTTGCCGCCCGTTCCAGGTCCCTTCTAGCCTTCACCACCCCTCCTCGCAGCCCTCTCTTCCCGCCCCACAGCCTCCGTCCGGCTGCGGGCAGCGAGCGATCCCTCGCGGGCCGCGCACGGCCACGGCGCCCGCCCCTCACCTTTCGGCAACAGCAGCTTCACCTCTCCGTTCTCCTCCCGGCCCGCCGCACTCAG